>JAQFZN010001535.1:0-15269 GCA_034687075.1 Geophilus carpophagus
TCAACCATTTCCATTTTTTCTGCTTCGTATCGAGTGGTCATTATATCTCGCAGCGTTTGGTTTTTTAGACCCGAGATAATCCAATCGGCGTTACACGATTCAGAAAGTGGATGTGGAGCTCTCGTAAGCAAAGACAATTTTGCATATGCATAAGTCGATTTGGTCTCGTCTTGCTTATGAACGCGTTTTGACATCGCATCACTCCAGAGACGTGAGGTTAAAGGTTTATCAAATGCCTTTCTTAATCCCTGTGTGTAGTCCGTCCAAACAACGAAATTTTTACCCGAATATTTATGCCAATCTTTAGCTTCTGCCTTTAGACGTATTCCTGCAGCCTCAATGGTAGTCTTGTCATCCCAGTTTTGTCGAACTTTGGCTGCTTCAACTTGTGCAATCCAGTCGTTGATGTTTTGCAATGCATCACCTGAATATACGTCAATGGCCTTTGACAAATCTGGATTAGTGACAACGTTTACACTCGTCTGGCGTGTGGCTAGCAGATCCATGGCTCTTATAAGTTGTGCCAACAGAACTGAAGTAGTATCGGGTACCGTAGCATTTGGTGTGATAACGGCTCCATTGTCCTGGGCAAGTCATAAACACAATGTTTCCTTATTCCCTGTCGTAGGTAAATTACGTCGTTGTAATTCTGCAACTATTTCGGCCTTTTTATATGTTGAATTAATGAGTACGACATCTTGCTCGTTAAATGCTGCCATCATAACAGGTCAATCATGAAAACAAAGACAAAATTTTAAATTAAAAACCTGTCCAAGTTTTATAGATTATCCTTAATGTTATCCTTAATATTTTTTCCAAAGTTAGGATGGTTTCACTTTTCCACGTGGGCTGCTGCTCGCGCTGGTAACTCGCCGCTCACGATGGGAACTCGCGGAGTTAGTAGTCCAAGCATACAGCTCACAAAAAGTTTGCACTCACAAATTCCTTGAGTTTGATAATGTTCCAAAACGAAAACTCACAGAGTAAAGTTCAATTTTTCCTCGTTTTGTAAACGAAATGTCGACTGCGCCATGTGAATTGTGACTTCTGGTTTTATGGAACAAACTCAAAACTGAAACTTTTATTCTCGTCCCGACTTGTGACGAAACACAAAAACATTGAACAAAATACAAAAACACTTCACAAGAAATTTAATTCTGAAAAATCAGATCAAATTCATCCAAAGCTATTCCAAAAGCACAGAAATTAATTTTATTATTTATATTATGCCAAACTATATGCAAATAAACATCATTCCTGCTGAAGGAATAGAGTTCACATAAATTGCAAAAAAGTGTCTGCTTTACTCTGGAGGCTGCCATCTTAATAACTGCATTTACCTGCCTCTTTCATTTGGTTATTGTGGCTATGACCAGAATGACCAACCGAGCAGTTTTCAAACACACCAGTTACTCCAACCACTACAACCAAGTCAGTTTTTAAACAACACAGTTACAGTAACCATAACCGTGGTTAATCCGGTAAGAGTTTTCAAACACAACAACAAAAAATAGAATCTATTTCTATTTTTTCCATGGCGGAAAAGAAATTGACCAATCAAATCATTTTCTGCTGTTATGTGTAGCAATTGCTTCTGACAGCAAAAAGAAAAAGAAACTAATAACTATGGCAACTGCAATAAAAACTCGGTCTAAGTTAGGTTATGAATAATTAGTAGACTTTGCAAGTTAATTTCCATTTTAATTTTTTGTATTTTTGTAATTTACAACCAGTTCTGACTTGCTCTTCCGTCAAGTTGGAACCAACAGCAGAAACATGAAATTTTCTGCATGGAAAAGTTTCTGCTGCAAAAAATTTTCTGTCATGTTTTTATGCCTAGTGTGAACTAGGCATAACAGGCTAACACAAGGTAGAGAGACTATCTGTATGTCTCTGGTGCATTGAATACACAAAGTTGCAATGTCTTCTTATTTATTTACCACTTTCTGATGTCTTTGAAATTTGTATTGATCAAATAATGTGTAGCTTTTATGTATCCCAAAACACTCAGCTTAATCAAAGGCAATATCTTCCAAGTTTTTACATGCCAATTCAAATTTCTTATTCTCATTATTACTAGGGGAGGATTTTCCGGGACGAAAAACTCCTAAATTCGGGTGGGATTCGGGAGGAAAAGAAGCTCATTTTTGTGAGCATATTTGTGCATTAAAAAGGTCATTTTTCGGGATTATCGGGAGTTAAAAAGTTCATTTTCGAGACAATCGGCAAAAAGTAATTAAATTTTTGAATTTAAAAATTTTGAGAAATTTTTATATGAAATTAGAAAGTTTATTTATTATCTAATGAAACAGTAGCTGCATTCAAAAACTGGTGTTTTAGGTGTTTTAGGTGTTTATGTTTTGTGTTTATGACATCACTTCCTGAAGTGTTTGTGTTTTAAGGCTAAAAAACACCTAAAACACAAACACTGTGAACGTAGCGTTTTACAAACACAACCGGAAGTGTTTTGATAGAAAAGTGTTTTAGAAGCCAGTTGAAAGCCGCCATCTTGCCACCGCTTCGAAATCAATTCTGTATGTAATTAAATAATTATTTTTATACATGTATTATTTATTACATATGTGATCAACTGTATGTTCAATTGACCATACAGTCGATCATACAGTTGATCAAATGTACTTTTGATCAACGTACAGTCGATCGAACGTACATTTGATCAATGTGTATGCCATAGAACGTACATTTGATCAACGTGTACGCCATAGAACATACATTTGATCAACGCACACTGGATCAAACGTACTTTTGTTTACAGGGTTTAAATGAGATTTTATTCGAAATAAATTATAAAATAAACAAATATCTCAAAATATCTAAAAAAATTGATATAAAATAAACAAATATGATCACATAAACACAAACAAAACACACTAAAAACACTTACACTCAAAAAATAAGCATGAAAACACTTGTAAATAAAACACAACATCAAAACAAACACACCTAAAAAACCTTTTTGAATGCAGCTACTATTTATTAAAAAAATTATTATTTAAAACGTAAACTAGATTTTTGCTTTGGTATTTTAATGGTTATTCTAATTATTTTAACTCGTAGTATATGTTTATAATTAGTTATTTTTAATAATTAACTCAATTCGGCATAATTTTAACCAATCAAATCATTCCAAATTGGGAAAATTCGTGACTAATGGGTCAAATTGGAACTAAGGGGTCAAATCAGGATTATCCCGAATATTTTATATGGCTTAAAATGCTTAAAATTCTTAAATACATTGAGAAAATTATTTTTCCCAAAAATTAGAGTACATTAATGTAATCCCTAGTTATTATTAATTTTTTAAATTATTTTTATTGGATATTGGCAAATCACTTACTTCAAACAATTTTAAACTAATGTTCAAACGATAACTTCTTCAATTGATTTCAGTAAAGTTTGATTATTTCCATATACATCCTAGCATAATTTTCCTTTGTATGATTCATGAAGAAATATTTTAATAAATTAATAATTTAGAACAAATTAGAGACATTGAATTGTTTGCAAGAGAAAATAGAAATAATTGTAAAAAAACTAGCAATAACTTATCAAAAATTTTTTTTTTGTTTTAATATTATGTCTTAGCAGCGGGAGTAAAGAAAATTGAAAAATATTTGTTAAGAAGAGTTTGAATCAAAGTGCTTTTTTTGAGAACAATTGCACATTTACAAGAAATATTGTCTTTAAAGAACTATTAAATTAAAAATAATAAATAAAACATTCAAAAATTTATGTTTTATTGGATATTACCACTAGGTTATTACATTAAAACATGAAAAATCAGTGATTTTTGATGGGTTATTGATAGTAAGTCATAAACCTCATTTATAACTATAACTATAATTTTATAAGATAAAAGTGCCTGCAGCAAACTCTGTAATAATAGAATAATAATAAGAAATAATAAAATGACGGGTCTAGTAAGATTAGGTGCCACCGTTTAGGCGCCATTGTTTAGGCGCCACTCTTCCGGCACGAACCATTCGGCGCCGCATTTTCTGGCCCAGGATTTTCTGGCGCCTAATGTTTTGGCACCAAAAAATTTAATCGTATTACGAACATTTAATGTGAATGCGAATTTCAATAGGTTTAAAGACGAGAAAGTTTAGGTATGATTACTTTAAAATTATACTGCAAATTTTGTTATTATTACTTCAGCGTTGTGTGTAGCTCTAACTTAAATTTTAAGGCAGGTTAGTTCAAGTTTACTTTACATTATTACCAATTTCTCCCATATGCTTACATTAAAGTTACACGACAACAAAAATTGTTGACTTTCCATGATAATATCACTGTGGATCAACAAATTGGGTTAGCTATATGTTTTAACAAGGCTTATTCAAGCTTCTGTTTTTGAATCTGAGATTGCAATTTGCAGAAGTAACGTTATATCTATTCCTGTTTTTGGGTGTGATTCAATTTGTATGAGTAGAATAACTTGAAACAAACGTCATGGCACCAAAATTGTGCCGGAATGGCGCGCCAAACTGGTGGAGCTTGAACTGTGCGCGCCGAAACGGTCGCACCAAAAATGACTATTCTCTAAAATGACTAAAATCTAGGAATAAGGAAATACAATGGATACTATAAACTACAGGTTATGAAATGGTTACATAATGATAAAATAATAAGAAAAGAATACTACTACAAAAATAGTTATAGAACTAGAAAATTAATTTACCGTATACTGACAACTACAAATTATAACAAATAACGAAATGAGTACACTAGTGGAATTAAGTTTACAATAATTACATAATAAATTGATTAATAATTGTTAAATACTGATTTATCCATCAATTGAAATTAAATACTGATTGTAATTGTTAAATAATAATATCAAAAGATAAGTAACTGATCAAAAGATAATATACTGATCTGAGTATATTAAACTAATCTAAAGATAACATATAAAAAAATAAAGAAAAATTCAAGGTTACAATGTGATAAGCAAATAAAACAACATTAAAATAAAGGTCGCAATCAGGGAGGTTGAATAAATCAGGATTAGGTACAAAATCAGAATAACAATCATTGTCTAGGGTTATCAACTCCATTGAGTGGCGATGTCCAATCTAAATAAACCTATATCATTACAAATCAAAAGATTATTAGTACAAATAAACATAAGAATACAACATAAATAAAACAGAAGAAAATATAATAAATAAAAATAGGATAGAAAATCGAAAAGAATAAGTGTCAACGAAATAGAAAATGGGTTACCTGCTTCACAAATTAGTTAATAATTTAGATGAATTATTAATGTAGCTCAGACAGAGATGATTTTAACAGGAAAGCGGCCTGATGTGCTAAGGGATACTGATTTTACCAGGCAACAGCCAAATGTCCTAAGCGGATACTAATTGTGCAAGCAGAGTGGCAAGTGTATGCCCTACAGTGGAATGGAGCAAGAGTTCTCATCTTTATTTATAATAAATAGAGATTAGTTAAAAGAGAAAACTAACCTTAATTGGGTGGTCAAAAAAGAAAACAAAATTTTATTGGTTAAAACAAGTGGTGTGGCAAATGGGGCGAAGCTAAACCCTAACAATCGAACGTTAACTCTTATGGTAAAATTTGATACTGAGTAAAATTATTTATCTCATCACTGTTTTGTTTATAAAGTGCAAATGCACAAGACCAAATTAGTTTCTATAACATCAATGTAAGCTTCTGTACTTTACCTTTGTTAATTGTAATAATGATTAGGATACAATGCCTTATGATTGTAATCATGTGTTATTATTGCATAAGAGTGAATAAAAGTTATTGTAGAAAGAAGACAAGATGGCAAGTTTAATGAGCCATCTTGTTTTTCTAGAACCATTCCATTGAAATACTGCTCTCTCATTTGATCACAGCACATTTAGAAAATGAAGATCCAAAGTTACCAAAATAATAAAAACCAACAATCACAAATCCCCAGACATGAAAGTACGTGCCCTCAAGTGCCCTGTCCAAGAATTTTGCTACAAGATAAGCAAAGGAGATAATAGCTGATTAAATAATTAAATGTGTTATCTTTATTTTAATTCTAAAATCTTTTAGAATTAAAAAGTTCTCTGCAATTCTTTACTGGCTTCATCATCTTGTACAACTGTTTCTGCATCAGACAAAATAGTGAGCTTTTCCATCTTGCTGCTTGGTGCAATTAGGGCACTAGCAGAAACTCCTGAGGCTCTCAATAGTGCATCAGCTATCTTGTTGTACTTCCCTTGATGATATTCAATCTTGAATGGTCCACTTTGTAGTTTAACTGCCCATCTGCCAAATCTGCCAGAGGACTGGGGAGTAGTCATAAGCCATTTTAGGGCTTGAGCATCAGTTTCAATGGTAACCATAGTATATTTAATGTACTGTCTTAATTTCTCAGTAGCCGATACCACAGCTAGGCATTCTAGCTTTGGTGCAGAGTAGTGTGTTTCAGCTCCTCTGAGTATTCTGCTGGCATATGCCACTTGTTGGGTTTTGACCTTGATGCATTTTTTGGTTTTGGGAATTTCTTCCCTCTCATGTCCTGATACTATTGTTATTAAAACAGCTTCTTCTTTAAGAGGACATGAATCAGACACAATTGACCAATTCTTGCTTAAAGTCTCAATAGATGTATTGTTGGCTTTTAAATTAATTTTGGCTTTATTTACAAGTGTTGACTCCTATTTCTTTAAGGTTTAAGGCCTTTTTGATCATCTCCCTAAAATCATCATTAGAACTGTGGTTTTAACTATCTGCTATGTCTCTATATATACATCCAGTAATGTTTTTATGATGTATTAAGCGTCAGAATCATCTTCATAATGTTTTTCTGCATCTTTTGGTATCCTACACTTTAGTTTTTCTAAGTTTTTGTTGTGTTCTTTTTGTTGTGTTCTTTTTTATTGGTTTGTTACTCTTCTTCTTCTCATGGTTATTTTATTACATAGTTTTTCTGGTTCTTCTATTTGTTCTAGTTGTTTTATTACCCCCTTGTTCTTGTCTAATCCCCTGTTTCCATTTAAATATGTTTTTTTCTGTTTGGCTTTCTCAATTTCATAGCTTTCCAATATTCTTCTTTTATCTTAATCTTCCTCTATAGTTTTGATTGTTGCTGTCTTCCATTTCATTTCATGCCATTTCTTCTTTGTGTTTGTACATGACATTTTTTGTGTTTTTTTTTTCTACATCCATTTTATGTTCTTCTATTCTCACTTCTAATGCTCTACCTGTTTCACCTACATATATTTTGTCACATTCGTTACATTCTATAGTGTATACATCAATGCCTAGTGTTTTGGTGTAATCTGTTTTTCTTTAAATGCATTGTATAAGTTATTTCTATAATGGAAATTAGTAGTTCTTTTTTCTCTAAATATATTTCTTATTTTACTAATATTTTTAGTATTAGGAAAATTACCATAAATACCAAAAGATGCAGAAAAACATCAGAAAGATGATTCTGACACTTAAAATGTCATAAAAATATTACTGGACATTACCAAAACGTTTTTAACAAAAGACCTATATATAGAGACACAGCAGATAGTTAAAACCACAGTTCTGATGATGATCTTAGGGAGAAAATTGAAAAGGACTTAAACCTTGAAGAAATAGGAGTCAACACAAGTGAATGAAGCCAAAATTAATTTAAAAAACAACATATTAGCACATGTATAAATTTAAATAATCCAAAAAGTAATAGCCAAGGCTAGGTTAAAATATGAATTCAGCAAGAAATAACTATCTGAAATAGAGAAAAGTGATGGGAAAAGTGGTAAATTGCATGAGCAAAGTAAATTTACTAAAAACTTGTAGAAGTGTAAGATTTATACCTCCTTCACTTAAATTTAAAACAATGGCTAATACAAATGGGATTGACAAAATCCTAAAAAGAGCAGAAACAAAAATTATAACAAAAATAATAAAAAGTATCTATAAAGAAATTGGTAAACTAAAACAGGAAGCAAACAAATACACTAAAAATAATAAAGAAAGAGAAAAAGAATGCAATGAGAGTGGCTAGTAAAGCTTAAACAATCTAAAAGAAAGCTTAAGAGTAAAGCAATCTAAAAATTGGAAAGGATGGATACAAAAATACAATCTAAAAAAAGCAAAAAAATTAATACAAGGAGAAAATACAATAACACAAGAAGAAGTAAGAGATAAACTAGCATGGAATAATGTTGTGGACAGAACAACCAAAGGTCTTACAGCAAAAAAATTTGGATTACTGAATATGGGCAGCCAATTCTGCATAAAAGACAGTAATACAAACAAAAACAATAATAAAGAAGTAATACTGGAATGTAAAAAAGCAATAACAAAAATTACCACAGATATAAACAAAATCAGATTAAAAATATAGGACATCATTAACACAGAAAAAAAACACAAAAAACTACAGAAACAAAGAAAGTATTAAAAGAAGTTAAAAAAAGCTTAAAAGAAAATACATAATAAAATGTAATGAATGTGACAAAATATATGTAGGTGAAACAGGTAGAGCATTAGAAGTGAGAGTAGAAGAACATAAAAAAGATGTAGAAAAGAAGAACACAAAAATGCCATGTACAAACACAAAGAAACAGGGCATGAAATGAAATGTGAGACAGCAACAATCAAAACTATAGAGGAAGATTGGTATAAAAGAAGAATATTGAAAGGCTATGAAATTGAGAAAGTAAAAAAACAAACATACAGTGACTGACAAAACTGTCTCAATGTTTGCTACTTTCACAATTATGATGCTGTAACTTTTTAAATATTAAAAATATATTTTTTTTAAATTTAGTATTAAATTCCTGAATGTTTTTACTACAGAATGGTATATTTTATTTACTAAAAATAACTATTACCTATGGAGAAAAAAAATATTTAAAAAGTTTGGTCATTGAGACAGTTTTGTCTCTAACATTAATACATGTATAAATTAAAATAATGTATTGTTGTCATTAGCATTATCTTGCTTAATTTGAACTTGTTAAAACAGAACAGTGTCTAATCCAGTGTCAGAAACGTTGGTTTGAATAATAAAAGATTTATTCAAATCAAGCTTGATTAACATGCGATCACTAATGAGTTCTTCTTTCAATTTGTTGAAAGCCTTGTACTGGGCTGGTCCTCAGACATACAGTTGGTCCTTATGGGTCAATGTTGATAAAGCAATCGCAGTTGTTGCATAATTTGGAATGAATTTGCATAAATACCCTGTCATGTCTAAGAAATATTGCACTTCCTTAACACTAGTGGGTATTGGAAATTTTGTAATCATATCTATCTTCTTAAGGTCACTCTTAACTTCTTCTGAGTTAATTGTGTTGCCTAAAAACTCATGTTATTATGTTATTATGTTATTATGTTTAGGTCGATGTTTTGGTTATTCATTGGTCAAAGGATCGGGGTTAATTAGAGGTGTAGTGGCATGAGAAGCAGCATGTGATGTACTAGTAAATAATACTCATTCAGGGTGAGTATGATCTTCAATAATCTCACGAGATACATCTTGACTTGGAGTGATAGAAATGTTCAGGTTTGGATTCATTCTTGGTGGTTGTCTGCTCATATTAGATGTAGAAGGTTCCATCAAGGTTGGGTCAGGTGATAATGCATTGAGTTGGTTTGGGTTAAACATGGTGTAGAACTGTAGAGTATTCTTGGCTATTTACTACTATGAAGAAAAAATAAAGTATAAACATTTTGCAATGATATACTAAAATTTTAATGGAGGGAAATAATACTAAATTCAGCATCACCAACTATCGTTATAACTAAGAGAAAATTATATTAAATTTTGTTAGTATTATGCCCAATTAAACTTAACTAAATCTTAACGAAAAGAAGTAGTGACAGCATTAGCATGTCTCATTGGAAAAAGCAATGTATAGCTTCTCTACAAGGCTAAGTTACTCAATATAGTGAATGCATAGCACTTCTTGTAAAAAAGTTGTGATGAAGCACAATACATCTCAACAGAGAGTTTTAGTGTTACACAACAAACTTAAATAAAATCATATCTCAATAAAGAAATTGAACACAAATAAAATTATACATTTTATTATTCTCTTGTGTGGGAAAAATTTAGGACCTTTCTTTTTATTTCCTTACACTCTTTCCTATTTTCTATCACTAATTAACAACTCACTACAACTAATAAAACTGGCTACATAATTATAGGATAATAATAAGAAATAATAAAATGACTAAAATCTACAGATAAGAAAATATAATGGAAACTACAAACTACAGATTATGAAATGGTTACACAATGGTAAAATATTATAAAAGGATACTACTACAAAAACAGTTATAGAACTAGAAAATTAATTATACTGACAACTACAAATTATAACAAATAACGAAATGAGTACACTAGTGGAATTAATTACAATAATTATATAATAAATTAATTAATGATGGTTAAATATTGATTTATCTATTAATTGGGATTAAATACTGATTGTAATCGTTAAACAATAATATCAAAAGATAAGTAACTAATCAAAAGATAATATACTGATCTGCGTATATTAAACTAATCTAAAGATAATATACTGATCTGCGTATAATTCAGGGCTCGGATTGTACCGGAGCAAACCGGAACAGTGTTCCTGTTCGTGAATTTTTAAAAAATATTGCTCCGGTTGGTGATATTGATGAAAAAATTGTTCCGGTTCGTGAAAATTTTTTTTGGCAATAATTTTAACGTTTTTTTCTTTATATTTTGCATTTTTTTAATCAAAATGCCCATTTTTACATTTAATTTTTTTTAGTTCACAAAAATTTATAAGTTCCGTTCCGGTTCGTGAAATTTTCCATTCCGAGCCCTGGTATAATTAACTAATCTAAAAACAATATATAAAAGAATAAGGAAAAATTCACAGTTACAATGTGATAAGCAAATAAAACAACACTAAAATAAAGGTTGCAATCAGGGAGGTTGAATAAATTGGGATTAGGTACAAAATCAGTACAACAATCATTGTTTAGGGTTATCTACTTTGCTGAGTGGTGATGTCCAGTCTGGGTAAACCTACATCGTCACAAATCAGAAGATTATTAGTACACTCATACCTTGCTATACGGCTGCTCTTTATACTCAGGGCTCGAATTGTACCGGAGCAAACCGCAACGGTGTTCCAGTTCGTGAAATTTTGAAGAAAATTGTTCCGGTTCGTGATGTTGTTAAAAAAATTGTTCCGGTTCATGAAAAAATTTTTTGGCAATAAGTTTTTCATTTTCTCTTTATATTTTGCATTTTCTGATCAAAATGCTCATCTATTTCTCTATTTTTTTTTTAGTTTACAAAAATTTCTAAGTTATGTTCCGGTTCGTGAAATTTTCCATTCCGAGCCCTGTTTATACGGCATTTCGCTATAACAGCCTTTGTTAAGTATGATACTTTTTAGATTTACGGCCCACAATGTTTTGTTATACAGCCAAAAAAAATGCTGTGTTGTATCAAAAATTGTATCAAAATAATTGATTTGTTATACAGCTTTTTGTTTTACAGCCAACTTTTTCAGAAACATATCTAGGCTGTAAAGGGAGGTATGAGTGTACAAATAAACATAAGAATACAGCATAAATAAAATAGAAGAAAATACAATAAATAGAAATAAGATAGGAAATAAAAAAGAATAAGTGTCAACAGACATGAAATAAAAATTGCACCAAAAGAGGTCACACACTTCAAGAATCAGTTAATAATTCAGGTGAATTATTAACGTAGCACAGACAGCTGACTTTAGCAGGCAAGCGACCAGATGTCCTAAGCAAGTACTGATTTTACCAGGCAACAGCCTAATTTTCTAGGTGGGTGCTAATTATGCAAGAAGAGCAACCAAATGTTGGAGTCTGAACTTGCTTTTTAAAAAAATCAAAGATTGATTTGACAACAGTTTGGTTTAGCAAGTGTATGACCTACAGTGGGATGGAGCAAGAGTTGTCTTCTCTATTTATAGTAATGAGTTAAAAGATGAGTTAAAAGAGAAAACTAAACTTAATTGGTGGTAAAAAGAGAAAACAAAATTTTATTGGTTAAAACAATTGGTGTGGCAAATGGGGCGAAGCTAAACCCTAACAATCGAACGTTAACCCTTGTGGTAAAATTTGGTACTGAGTAAAATTACTTATCCCGTCACAACTTCTTTTATTTATTTTTTAAATAACAGTCCAGCAAATTCTACTCATTAGTTAATTACTGCGCTTTTATATATTTCTTACTTCCTGTTCATTTTATCATTGAGCATTATCAATGTTTGTTCAAATCAAGTTACGTTTATTTTTTTTTAAATTAAAATTGTAATTATAATGCGATTGTTTTTGTTATACTTTTCATATTTTATTTTCAGATTTTAGGTCATATTTAAAACGATTAATTTGCAAGAAAATTGATTTCGTTTGAAAAATCGTAATTTTCTCTGTACTATATATTCATTTAATAGATTTTGATTCAGCAGCGCCAACGTTTGGTAGAATTCTGAGTTAGGAATAAATACAGGCCGCTATGCTCTCATTATCACGTATGACGGCTTCGAATCTCCTCCATTCACATAACAGGCAAGTTTGTACCATTTACCAGCTGTCACAGATTTCTTAAGGCTGGAGTCGTCAGTCATCACATAACAAGCAGATGGCAAAGATGACCCACGCTTCATTTTACGTGCCAATAACACTACTGATCTCCCTTAATTGCTTCTTGGCATCACAGCCACCTACCCCTCCTACTGTGGTCTCTTTATACAATGACACAGTCCCAATAGTTCAACTTGATGGAACAAATTTTAAGTCAACAGTAAATAATAAATCAAACGCTTGGATAATTGAATTTTATAATAGTTGGTGTGGCCATTGCATCAAATTTGCTCCCGTTTGGGTAGAATTTGCTTATGATATAAAAGGTAATCACTGAATTAATTTTAAAAATAATTCGAAAATACTCGTACAATAAATTTTTATTTCATTTCAGACTGGAAAAATGTAATAACTGTTGCTGCCATTAATTGTGCTGAAGAAGTTAATGTAGCTGTATGCAGGGAATACAGTGTTCAATATTTTCCATATATAAAAGTAAAATAGTGTAATTAATGAGTTATGTTAATTAAATTTAGTTAAATTAAATGATAATTTGTAGTTTTTCAGGCCATATTCTAACGACACTGATTATGGTATCACAAAAAGTGATGTAGGTGGTTCAGCAATTGCGCAAACTTTAAAGACATCAAGTATTGACTTTTTGGATGAAATTAATTGGCCAGATTTAGATTTTACCAAGTAAACTTTAAAAGAAAAATAATTAAATTGAGTTAAAACGTAAAATTATAAATGTTAATTTAAAATAAATTATTTTTTAGGGCCGTCAGCATTGAAGAATTAAAGACTTCGATTCCATCATCAATTAATAATGTCACCATAATTGTAGAAACAAATACTTCATATTTAGGAAGAGAAGTAATTAAATATAAATTTAAATTTTTATAAAATTTTAAAATTTAATAATAAAAAAAATTTGAAATATTTGCAGGTTCATTTGGGATTGTACGATTACTCTAATGTTACAAAGGTTATTCGAATCTCGGATACAAATAATTTAAAATCAGCTTTAAATGTACCAAATGTGCCATTTGTGGGTATATTTACACAAGATTTGAAATTGAAACAAGTTGTTAAGTATGTAAGAAACTTTGTTTTATTTGCTTATTCAGCTTTAAACTATTTATTTTTTGGTTTAGTATATCGTTAATAAATCACAAAACAATCGTAACGTACATAAAACAGGCACTCCATCTTGGTCCTATTGGAGATACAATAGAACAAGGAAGTATTTTAGCTGACAAAACAACACACGTACTTGAATCTGCAGCTCCTGATCAAGTTTTTATGGTCGATCTGGAAAATTCCATAAGTTACACACTTCTTCATGAAATACAACTTTATCAGTCTATTGATGGAGATAAATTACAAACTTTGAAATCATTTATACAAATTTTAATACATGTGAGTTTAAAAATATTTGAAATTTTTTTTAAAAATATAATTTTATGTTTTTATAGTATTTTCCGGCACGTGTTTCGCTGAAAAATTTTCTTATAAAGTTTGATTCGTGGATGGAAAAATTAACGACTTTTACAATTGAAGACTTCCAGCAATTTCGTAATCAAATCCAATCTTCTGACACTCATTTACCAGTAATTCAGGATTGGGTTACGTGTAAAGGAAGCCGACAAGGTCTTCGTGGTTATCCTTGTTCATTATGGCTTTTATTTCATACTCTTACAACAGCTGCGTACAATTCCTATACAACCAGTAAGAAAAAAATAAAATAGTTTAATCTCTAGAGAAAGGAATATCTGGGACTCTTCCAATTACATTAATGTGCTCTAATTTTCGGGAAAAATAATTTTTTCGATGTATTTAACAATTTTAAGCATTTTAAGCCTTATAAAATATTTGAGATAATCTTGATTTGACCTGTTAGTTCTGAATTTTCTCGATTTGGCATTCTTTGATTGGTTAAAATTTATAAAGGATGTTAAATAACATCATTTATAAATTTTAACATAAATTATAAACATATACTACGAGTTAAAATGATTTGTAATTGGAATAACCATTAAAATGCCAAAGGAAAAATCTAGTTTTAAAATTTATATAAATAATTTTTTATTAGATAATAAGTAAACTTTCTAATTTCATAAAAAAAATTTCTCAAAGTTTTTAAATTCAAAAATTAAATTTTTTGATGCCTAATTGTCTCAAAAAAGACATTAACTTTCAATGATTCTGAAAATGACATTTTTAATGCCCGAATATGCTCCTGAAAATTGGCATTTTTGCCTCCTGAATCCTGCCCAATTTCAGGATTTTTTAGTCCCGGAAAATCCTTTTCCTACTAATCTCTCCAGCAGATTTTAAGAAGGAAAAATTTGTTAAACCAATTGGAAATTTAAGTTGCAAGTGGTGACGATTTTAGATCAATGCCATTTGCATTTTTTATAGGAATTAAATTTGGCGAGTTTGTCAAAATGGGATTAGACCATACAAATATGACCGTCACTTGCTCCATAACCAGGTTTGGGCATGGCAAAGGAGCAAGGGAGACGGAGCATAATGAATAAGTCAGATCGAGACCGGTTTCTTATGAATAAACACTATTTATTTACCACAGTCCACTCTGTGGTCTCGGCTGACTCTTAACTATACCGTCGACTGAACGACGTCACTCTATGTCAGCAACCGAGACTCTTCTCTCGGTTGCACTAAGATAATAC
>JAQFZN010001536.1:0-15264 GCA_034687075.1 Geophilus carpophagus
GAAAATAAGTAAAATAAGTAAAATAAATGCAGGATGCACAATTGCATCTACAAATCAATGTTAGTGTTAATGTATACTGTATATGTGAATCACATATATACATTAATTTTTCAGCATTGGGATAGGAAAGCTCCAGTTACCCGGGAATTCTCGGGATTTCCCTGGAAGCTTGAGCTTTCGTATCCCAATTCCCGGGAAATTCAAAAGTCGGGAAATGGGACACTCTAATGGCACTTTTTCGATTTATGGTCTGCAATGTTTTGCTATACAGCCAAAAAAATGCTATGTGTTATCAAAAATTGTATCAAAATAATTGATTTGTTATATGGCTTTTCGCTTTATGGCCAACTTTTCCGGAACGCATCTAGGCTACAAAGCGAGGTATGAGTGTATTGCAATGTTATTTTTTTTTAATGTAGAGAAAAGGCTTCTCTACAACCTCTTTTAGATCAAATTATTTTATTTTTTGTTTTTAATCTGTAATTCGCTATTAAAAACATTAGACATAAAAACATACTCTGTGATCTGATAATTTTTGCAACTGGGTTGTAATAAATTAGTCTAGTTTTGCCCATACATACAAATTCCTTTAAAGCTTCCAAGTATTAAAGCACAGAATGGAGCTGCAGTAATTTATTCAATAATTCGCCAACTTGAAAACTAGAATCAGCAACTATATAGAACATTTCTATCTCGTTGCACAAATTCTCCATCGTTGCAATAGATTGATTTCATAATATATAGTTTGGTCTCTCAAGGTTAAATGAAGCTGAAAGATGACCAGTGATCCATAGTGCAATTATGCACATAACACATTACGTTATTGGCGATAGCTGATAGGATTAAATACCATGTTACCAATAAATTTAAAGCAATAACCGGTTATGCACCTTTAACCAACTGTTTTAAAGCATAAACATATTTTTATAGTGCATTAAGTACTGATTTATTTACCTAGCCTGTATTCAGCTAATATTGCATCTAATCCCCAATTCTAACGTTTTACAGTTGAATTTAGTTAATTTTCTCAACTTAAATTGCTCATTAAGCCCGATTCGGGTTAATTTCCTTTCGTTGTACATTTCATTTGGTGATCGTAAGAGATTTTATTATTTTCCTTCTCTTTAAAGCAAGAAGAAAGGACAGTTCAACTAAGTGACAACCTCAATTTACTAGATAAATGGCAACAGAAAAGCGATGAACTGCTCTATTCCATGATACCTAAATCAGTGGCGGATCGTTTACGAGCTGGAGATGACCCAATTACGACGTGTAAAGTATGTACTTGGAACTAACCGATTGAAATTCTCAAATAAAATAACCTAAATGTGATTGAGTTTGAGTGACGGGATAATTTAATTTGTAGATTAAAATAAAAAAAAGACAGAAAACTGTCAATAAACCTGTCACTTCGACTTGATTAAACATCAAATGTTATGTTTTTTCAGACATTTGACGAAGTGAGCATATTGTTTATCGAACTGATTGGATTTGACGTTATGTGTGCTAATGTTCAACCGATGGAATCAGTTGCCCATATCAACAGAATCTTCACCCTTTATGATGAAATAATCGATCACTACGACGTATACAAAGTATGTAAAGCTAATTAAAGTGAATGTTAGCGTGCTTAAAGCTCATTATTCTTATTCTGTACTGTTGGGTAATGTTTTTATTTAATTAGATATCAATCAAGCTTTAGTCAATCTGTTTATATTTACAGTTGCGTGGTATTAAAAGTTTCAAATGCATTTCAACTCACCATAATAGTTAGACAAGGAACAGGACAAATTATACTGACCGTTAAAGATTAAAACCACACCCAAACAGACAAAAATTGTATATAAACAACTTTAATCAATGTTTATTTAAACTAATAACAAATCTCCAAAATTAATCATCAAAAAATTTGTCCTATTCCGACTTGTGCATTGTTTATTTAACCTGTCTCTATGTATTTTTATTGTGGTTATGTGATATGTACTGTCTTTGTGAAAACTTTGCAGATGTTGATAAAAACCGCTTTAATATGTGTTATTAATATATTTGCTGCAAACTGTTTTATATACAGTATAAACGAATAAAATATCAATAGGTAAATAAATGAGGAAATATCCACAACAACAAATTGCCATTTTTCTAATATTTAATTTTGATTTCAAGGTGGAGACCATTGGAACAGTTTACATGTTAGTTGGTGGTGCTCCTCAGGAACGGCCAGACCATCTGCGAGATATAGGTCAAGCTGCTTTGAGAATCGTAAGGGAGACAGATAAACTACAAGCTCTTTCTTACGCGGATAAAGTTTCAATCAGAGCAGGTAACCATAGGAACATCTTTTTCCTGCTGGGCGTGGTGGATAACATGCTCAAACTAACAAGATCTCATTTTTATTCGCAGGAATTCACAAGGGACCGGTAGTGGCAGGTGTAGTTGGAATGAAGACATTTCGATATTGCTTTTTCGGTGATACTGTCAACACAGCATCCAGAATGCAATCTAATAGCTTGGTAAAATTGACATGTCGCTGACATGATGCGAATTTACAAAGAGCCTTCATTTTCAGCCTGGTCAGATTCTGGTGTCGGAGGTGTGTCATCATCAATTGATCAAAATAGGATTTCAAACCAAATTTAGAGACTTGTTAAACGTCAAGGTATATAAGCAATAATATGAACGTGTATTATATATGTTTTGTTTATAAAAATTGATGAGGAAAAGGCGGGATTATAAGATGAAGTCTGTGTCTAACAAATTACTTGTGAATGACACTCATGTGCATGTTTGTGACAGCGACTTCTTTTCTCATTATACTTGAGTAGAAAAAAGAGGTAAATCATAGGTTTACTTCTGATTTATTTAGATGAAAAAAAATCGCAAACAACTTTTAGATTTATTTCTGTTCTATTGATAATAAAAGTGCTGTCAATAACATACTCGAGTGTCATGCTGATGTAATTTGTGGTTGACACATGGGAAATTGAGAGCAGGATATTCACTTGTTTTTTTCCATAGTGGTATAAATCATGTGGGATATTTTTATGTTAGACCAAATTCAAATCTCTCAAATGTTTTCATCAATTCCGATTTTTTTTTCAAGTTGGAATTGCATATTTAATTATAGTTTGTGAATAAATTGTTAATTATTTATGATTTGTCCCATCAAATTATGCAATTAACACTTAGATTCATAAATTATGTTTAAAATTTTATAATTCACATTAAACACATCCATTAAACATAAAGTTTATTTACAATATCGGAAAAATCGTTAAGAAATAACGATCCCAGCTGCACTCAAGTTATGCAAATTCTACTTAGATTTTTTATTTTAATTTTTGTTTACTTTCAAAATTTTTCCTGCGCTTTTCAATTGTTATTTTTAGATCAAACTGTTTTGTCTAAAGATAATATGTAAAAGTAAAACAATATGACAACTCATGTTAATCTCTAATCTCTAAAGAAATGTGATTTCTTTTTCTTTTTCTTTCTCTTTGCTTTCTTTCAATATTAAATTACCTGAAAAATCAATCAGCATTATAACGGACTAAGAGAAAAATTGAGTTGACAAAAATGTCAGCTTTTTCAATTTTGATCCCTTTAAACCTAAGAGCAAAATGTTGTTCATAACTAAAAAAGATTTATTGTATGAAATAAGTCTATTTCAAATGACAAAATCATTGTTCACGTACATTTTTTATCTTATTTCAGGGAAAAGGAATCATGAAAACATTCTGGTTAATAGATTACCCCGAAGAAGATGCGACTGAAACAGCTGAAACAGCAGTAAAATAAATAAAGCACAATAAATACTCTTTAAAATTTATTTAAAGACAATAATAATAATAATAATAATAATAATAATAATAATAATAATAATAATAATAATAATAATAATAATAGTAATAATAAGTAATAATAAGTAATAATAAATAAATAAATCAACATATAACATAAATTAACACAGTTTTCACCTGAGCGTCATTACTTCATCATAAATTTGTACATTTTTGGGTGCCTCTGGTTTGTAAAACAAAAATATATATTTCTGAATAATTATTTCTGTATACACTCATGCAAGATAAAGTAAGCAAATTATAAATACGTAATTTTTATCATACACATTTATGTACAAATGTAGAAATAAATTGTTGGCACCCACGCATGTGACTGGAGAATATATTTATACAATACCTGCAAGCACTTATATCGAACTATCTCAATATGAGATAAATAATTAATGTAAATTTCAATCTTTCTTTACATTTCACAGTTTGGAGTCAACCTTAAAACTGGAACAAATGTATTTCATAGCCAACAACACAGCAAGGTTTGTTGAGTTATATGCAAACTACTTGGATAGCACTTAATTAAATCCAAATCGGTCAACAGAATCAACTAGTTATTAATCATTTACAATTTTATAATTGATTCTGATCTAGCCAATCACAATCCAGCAATTGATTAATGTTGTGTTTGCGTCAGTGGAATATCTATGAAAACAAGCTCTCAAAGATTTATGAGATATCTTAATATATGTTAGCATTAAAGCTAACATTCTGTAGTTATGCCAAGGGTTCAAGTAGATTTCAATACATTATCTCTTCAGTGGCATATTTACAATGGTATAAGTTGAGGTCAAAATCCTCATTTCCAATCACACTCTCCTATTAAAATAAAGCTTTTCTAACCCTGTATGTACCCTATTCTCTTCAATTCTCTTATTAAGTCCCAACTCAGATTTATCTTTCGTAAAAATAAGACCATGAAATGTTATTTAAGATTGACTAAAAACTGTAATCCAATTCCCAATTCACATACTCTTTGCTAAACTTCTTAGAACATTCATTTATAAAATCTATAGCTAAGGTTACAAAACCTTAATCTTACTCATTCTTTTTCAGTACTAATCAACTGAAATGCTCATGTTTCAACACCAAACACATAGAACCAAATACAATCACATTTATAATTATGTTTAAGAAGTTATTTTTCACACAACTGCCTCAGCTATGACAACTGAATTCGAGTCAGGTGACCAGCTAGTGGATGCAACTGGTAAGATAAAAGTTTGTCCTGCTTCACCACTTTTCATTATCCCATTGTTAAGATTACGATATTCAGGCGTTTTCTTATCTGGTAAAGCATTCAAACTGCCGTAGTCATGGTCTTCTGAATCACTATCTTCATCTATGTAATAAGAAAAATACCAAGTTCATCTATTTAAATACTGCAAGTCTTGACACAAGTCACTGAATAATTTCTTAATAAAAAAGTCATGTGCAGAAAGCATGCTATGATATATACATACATTTGATATCAATTGATTTACCTTCAATTTCATCCTGATGATCTTCAAAATATGTCATGTTGTGTATGATGTTAAAACCAAGATCTAAGTATTCCTACATAAAGAAGAAATTAAAAAAAATGTTTTATTTCATGTTTATACCACTAATAAAGTTGCCTTAAAGTATCATAAACTATAAATAACCTGTATAAAGACAAGTGAGAGGGGTCAAACTGAAGGTTGAATATAATGCAGTCTGCTGCATGCTCTGATTGGTCCATTCACTTAAGATGAAGTACCAGTCAGTGTGCAACCAAGCTAAAGATTTAAAAATCTCCGTACAGCTAAATTATGCACAAAGTTACTTTAGTGTGCGCTTTAAAAGTTAAATACTAAAAAAAACTAAATAAATACTAACTATAATGCAACTAAAGAAAAGCGTTAACATAAAATCAATAAAAACCGAAACAATGATTAGAGAATGCTGCCATCCAGTGTCATTTTTCCAAACAAAATCCCACCAAAATTTAAAATATTTTGATAGACAATAGAAAAATAAGAGCACAGTAATTTAAACGGAAAATATTTATCTATTTATTTATTTGTTGCAACTTGGATTAGTCTATTTCTATACAACACGACTTGGGCAATGCCTTTAGAGCGTCATAAGTCTTTCAATCACAAATTGCCACCATTACACCAATTTTTTGGCCCACACCCAGTACTTAATTAGAGCTTTTGGTTTGCTACCCTTACAATAGCATCATTAAGAGTTCTCTGCAATTACTCTGATCAGTCTTCAATTTAACACTCTCAATGAACTAGCAATATTTATATTGCCTTACTACTGAATTGAATTTGCTTGTTAGAACAAATTTTATAAAATTTACAAACTAATCACACTCAATAATTCAAACTTCGATCATCTACAAAATTGTATGCAATCGCCTGTCAGATATGTGTACGTACACATAACCTTCTAGGAAACGGATTTTAATATTGCAACTAATTAATATTGATTAGCCAGACATAAACATGCAGGTTTTTCGATAAAAATAACCTGCAGAACCAAGTAAAGATTACTATAAATCATTATTAAATATATTTACCACATTATCCTGTAACATAACATCTAACTTGCTTGTTAATTCTCTAAAATGTGGCCTTTCATGTGGATTTTCTTTCCAGCATAAAGTCATTAATTTGTACCTAAAATAGTAAAAAATTAATTAAATTAAGAAAAATAAGTTTAATTCGTAAGTACGTACAATTCATCTGAGCAATTGTCTGGTTTCTCCATTCTGTAACCAGATTTAAGAAGATAAAACAGTCTTTCGGGTTGTACACCTGGATATGGCGTTGATCCAAGCATGACAATTTCCCACATAACAACTCCAAAAGACCAGCTTGAAAGAAAAATAAACATCAATGAAAAATGTCGATCAATAAAAAAAAATTACTTACACATCACTTTTTGACGTGTAGATATGATTGATGAGTGACTCGATGGCCATCCATTTGACAGGAACACGACCCTGGGTAGCCAAAAATAAAAATCGTTAACGTTTACTTGTCACTTTGAGTCATAGTCAATTTTAAAGTTTAGTTTCCAACTATTGGATATTACCACACCACCTGCTTGTTGCTTGACAGTTTGACAAATTATTGCAAATAGAGCAGAAATATCCATTACAGTTTAAACTCGTTGTAAAAGTACGATAAAATGAATTTAAATCTACGATTTTCATAATCAAATGAATTTTTTTTATCCATTAAAAATTTATTATTTTGGAAATTAAATTTCAAAATTTCTTACGACTTTTATTTACACAATTGTTCAAAAGTACCTTGCTTTTTTTAAAGTAGGCATCACCTTCGTACACATCTCGAGATAATCCAAAATCAGATATTTTTACTACTTTATCAGCTGCAATTAAAATATTTCTTGTGGCTAAATCCCGATGGATAACCTAAAATATCAAGTATCATAATTTAATAAGTTGTCATTTTATTCTAAATAAATAGAAATATAATAACCTTCATGTCACTTAAATATGCCATTCCTTTACAAATTTGCCACATGAAAGAAAGCAAATCCCTTGGAGATACTTGATAACCTCTCGACCCTGAGCTCGATGGGGCTAAAAGAAGACTGCCCACTCCGCTGTCTTCGGATGTGTAAGTGTCGAATTCCAACTGGCGAGATTTACGCAAGTAATTACGAAGAGATCCGAGTTCAGCATATTCCACGATAATATAAAAAGGACCACCTAATTAAAGTATAAATAAAAAAATTACATCGATGCAATCACATGCATAAAACTAATTAAAAGTCTAAAAAACTCATTTAGTAATATCAAAATTATTTTCAGTTTGTAAGAATTTTTTTCAACTGTTGGTATGTTTAACACTCTAAATTAAAATCAATAATCATTCGAATATGGCTTATTTTAAATCCCATGATCTGCCATGGGAAATTAGATTTCAAGTAGAAAAAATGGCGACTACAACACGCCAAATTTAAGTTTAAAAATAATTCACACAAAATCAATTTGAGCAGTAATCAATAACTTAATCTGTTTATATCATTAACAAATTAACATTTATAATGAAATTTCATTACATGTAAAAATATCTCTTGAAAACCCTACCTTTATCAGTACAAGCACCGAGAAGTTTAATCACATTTTGATGAGATACTTCTTTGAGCAAATTGTATTCAGACAAAAGATCTTGAAGTTCAGTGTTTGTTCCATTATCTAAAAACCAGAGCATAAATTCAAAATTAATATCCCCCAAACAAAATTTATTACCCATTATCTAACAAACTTCATTTTTATACTCTATTCAACGAACAAAAATCTCACTTTTTAACATCTTAACGGCTACAGTTAAAAATCCTGGATTGACGTCGATCCCAAATGCCTTTGCCCGCATTACTCGTCCAAACTCTCCTTCACCCAACGTTTGCTCGATGATAAGCTGATTGCGTGGAAATTCCCATCTGCTATCAATCTAATTAAGTTTTTTTTATTTCAGAAAAATCGTTTATTAAATATTAAACGTCAAAAAATTTCATTAAAGTCGACTTACAGGTACATGCAATTTCGGAGCCCCCATGAGCAAGGTATCAGTGACACTAATTGCCTGTGACACGACAGAAGAGGACCTTTCGTCCACGTAATCCGAAGGAACGGCGGAGAGGGACATAGCACTGCCCAGGTACTTGGGACGCCCAGCTCGCGTTTTTAGCCGTCGAATATACCAAGTAAGAAATAGCAGAGAGAAGACGATTGGTAAACCAACACCAAGAGCAATGAATATTGCACAACGAGTATCGCATTTCATATCCGATTCGACAGTGGCTGAAAAAATGAATAATTTTATATGAATTTTGTAAATAATTAAATTAAAAATTAAAATAAAATTGGTAAATAGTATTTTTTTTATAATTTTATTATTAAAATGGCTGTAGAGTTTTAAGTGCTTAAAAATACAAACATGACTTGAGTTGACCTGTCAAAAATGCCTTTAGGAAGCGCATAAAATTATCTCTGTCTTTAAAACATAGTGAAAGTGTCAAAAGGTGAAGAGAGAAAAGGTATTTAACAAACTGATGCTCATATGTTGTTGCTTGTCTTGTTGCTTCAACAACTTTAATCTCTACTAAGTGAACAAATACATAAGGTAAGATTATGTTTACATTTCTCTTTAGTTTTGAATAAAACTGAATTAAACATGCATTTGTTTTATTCGATTTAACTTATATAGAAAAATAAATTAAAAAAACAGTAAAATAAACTTTTGTATCTTTAAAAAATTTCAGTTATTCTGTTACAGATTCCAATTGAATTATGGTGCAGAAATAAGTGACATGTACCTTATATTAAACATGTTGAAGTTGAATTTAATACCTCAACATTGCAATTTTATACTTAAGTAGTAATAACCAAATATAAATGGTTTGCAAAATTTCAATATGCAGCAATATGTTGGAATATTTCATCTTTTTGCAGTTAGATTTTAATCATCAGCTAATAAAACCGCACAGCTGCATTTTCATTAGAATTTCTATTCATTTTGATTGCTGTGATTTTTTTCCTTCGTTTTACACAAAGCAATCTCATGAATTGTTAAATTTAATGCCATATGCCAAGAATAATCAACTCTCAGCTGCTGTAAGGATTTCCCGTATTGCGATTCCGAATGAAAATTGGATTAATGAGTATGCCAAGCGTTGAAACCTTTCATAAACTTTAAAGTCAGAAACAATACATGACAAAAAAATAAGATAAACAACAAAATTTTTATGCTCCTATTTCATCTTAAATGTTGATCACAGTTTACAATAATATTTACATAGTAATACAAAATATTTACAAACTGATCATTCAATACCTAAATAACAACGCATTGAGACGAACATGATCAAAACATATTTTTTTCGTATTCCTTTCTATGAGTTCCGTGAATTTCAGTTTACTAATGGGACTATAAATAATTCTAAATTCCACAAACTGCTATTATACACCTATGTACAATCTAAAGTCTCTTATTTTCAAAACAGTTGCTATTTTATGATCACCAAATCATCAAGAGTATCAAATTGCACTTTACATCTGTATCAGAAAAGATATCTTAATTGTAACAAACTTTCTAAATTAATTAAAAATCTAGTTTCTAAGTACACTCAAAAGCAGCAATTAGCTTTATACTTCACTATTTCCGATATAAATTCTCATTCTCAATAAACTTAAGTAATTTACTGAAAAATTTGTAAACAAAACATTAAATAACGCACTAACATGTGAAGTCATACAAACAAATTGTGCAAACATACACATAATGTTTCTTTCAAAAGGTTACAAACTATTTTTAACAGAGCTAGACCTAATGTTAAAAATAAGCTTGGGTTCGAATCATTTTATGTCAACAACCAGATTTAAGCAACTTACACAAGATTATTTAGGAAATCTTCTTATAAAAGTCTATCGCATTTGCTAATGACATCTCAATGATATTTATTTTATACATTTTAAATATCTGGCAACAACATCAAAATGACAATTGCTATGTCACAAATGTGCATTATAAGCTTATATTCTGCTACTTCAGTTTACATTGATCCCTTCGTCGAACAGTAGTAAAAGAATTTAATATTTGGAAAATAAAATATTAATAACCTAATTAATATTTCATCCTTCACAATTGTTAAATTTAATAAAGCAAGAGAAATTATCTTTTACAAATTGGAAATCCAGAACTCAGCTTCAGCTCTGGCTTAAAAAAAAACCCCGATTCAAATACTAACCACACCTCAACCTTTTTTCAAAATCCAATTGAATATTTTTCAAACATGAAACCTTTCTATCAATCATCTACAATAAAGCAACAAACGAATTGGCATTCAACTTGCAAAAAATCCTAAATGACTGTTTTCATATTTTGTATTTCCTTTTTTACTTCTTTATTGCAGATCCAAAATGTCATTGCCTCAGATCTCAGAACTGGCAGGCGCATGGGCACAGCTGGTTGCATTTTCCCCCGTGCTTAATATGTTCGACCAAGGAGATGTGGAAATTTTAAACGATGATATACCAGAATATCAAGGCCCTGCAGGTATCATCGGTACCGTACTCGCATTGCTCATGGTGGCAATCGGTGCAGTGAAAAAAATCTACGCAGTCAATGAATATGCACGAAGCAGTCGAGATATCACCGGTTCATCTGATATGTATTTCCGCGTATGTTTTTCTGAAATGTTACTGGTTTATCTTTAAAGCAAACTAAATTCATAATGTTTGTCAGAGAATTTCACATTTCTTTAAAATTTCTTTATGAATATTTACGGAAGTTTAGAAGATGTACTTCAATTCCCAAGCGCAACATCAATTTTTAAAACATGACATTTAATAAATCTACAAGATTTCGGTTTGAAATAACTCTGAGACTTAAATATTTATATACCTTATCCAAAGCACTCTATTCTTTAAAGTTTTATTACTTTGTCAACTGTTAATAATTTTTGAAAAACGTCGTCAAAAGAAAGCTAATTAAATCCTTATCTACGGGTAATAATAAAACAAGTTGGTTAAACGTTTCCTTTATTTACATTAGTTTTTATGGTGTTGTTTGCTTTGTAGATTTCCTTGTAAAGTGGTTTCCTTTTTTTTAAGCCTTCTTAGAAAACCGCATAAGAAATTTAAAAGCAATTCAAAGGCACCATTTCCTCCAGTTTTATTTTCTTTCAGAAAACGTACAATAAGAGATAAGGAAGACCATTGATGAGGTCCCAAGGGTCTTTTTAAAATCCAATATCATCTGATATCTGTAATTTGTACAGAAACCTTACAAATATTGTAACATCCCCTACGAAAAAGCTTTCTGCAGAATTCCACGTAAATTTGGGTAGTTTTTATGCAGAAAACTTTATGCAGAATACTTTCATATGGGATTCATTAAATCAAAACAAGAAACTGGAACATAAAATATTAATATTTAACTTTAATATTACTTAGAAATAATTAGAATATGCAATATACGAAGTTTCAATAATATTTTGAAAGCTTTCAACAGGCAAAATGACAACAAATTTCCAGTGTCCGTTCACATTGACATTTTTGATAACAAATTGGGCCATTCATCAAATTGTGCAGTAAATTATACCCTTCAGCATTGGATAGTTCAAATACTCTGTACAATAACAGCTATAAATAATCAATGCTTTTCACTTTACCGTTCATTCATGTTTGTTGTTCTAAATCTTGACAGCTGTCAACAACAGGTTCAATGTTTTATCTGATTTGTTTTCAATTTAGTTTGCTTTTAATTACAAGCAATTTTTCAATATTTTTTTCAATTTTTTAATTTTTATTATTTTTTTTGCAGTTGGCTAATTTACTCGATAAACAAAAATGTGCTTCACTTTTTTTATGTTCTGTAGCATTTCAATCTCAAAATCAAACAACCAACTCTGAAAAACAATGGCTACTTCAACCTTTTATGTAAACAAATAAATCAGGAAAAAAATAGAGAAATCTTTAAAGAAAACTTTTCTCATTTTATTTTTTTAGCTCAAATGCGGTAAAGCACTCTGCTGATAAGTTGAATAAAGCTATACAATTTGGATTGCAAGCAGAATCTCAACAAGATTGCTTTCATACCAATTCAGAATGTCCATTTCCTATTGACAGTCTCGAAGGTTCTTTTCTACGAGCACGCAGAATGAGTTATAAGATATTCACATGGCTTAAACAAGTTGCAACCAAAATCTCCAAAAACCGACATAAATGATAATAATAAATAATGTAAATCAATGTGTAGCTTACGTGACTGATATTATATTGAATTCCATATAGGGCAGCGCTAAGGAAACTACACAGAATTATTGGAAAGAATGTTATTAAAAACTTTTTCAAACTTTTGTATCGATGGAAGTTTCAAATTAATTTTTTTACGACAAAAAAATTTCTTCTTCCCAACCAAGTAATCCAAAATCCAATACTAATCTTATTTTCTATAAAATTACATTCCACAAGATTGCCTCGCAGCACATATCGTATGTTAGTGACACTTGTTAAATAAGCCGCAAGACATGCCTACAATTACCCTAATGGTATAATACAATTATACTTTCTATTTACTTAATGATGGTTTAAAATCATTAGAATTATTTTAAGCCTTGCTGTATTGACTACTTAATTAAAGCGAAACATCAACAAAATGCTTTCAAAGTACATGTCAATTTGTAAAACTTATTGCCACTTGTAATGCATTTAAGTATTCGGTGCAATACCATAAACCTGTCACTGATAAACTAATGTTTCCTTTAACTTTTTTCAATGCATGACTAAACAACGATAATAGTAGATTACATAATCCAGTGACTCATTTCCAGAGAAAGTTTTTAATTCACACTAAAGTGAGCCAGTAACAAAATCCAACAAGAAATCAATTTGCATATCAACAGTCAATCTGTCAACATTCGGCAAAATTCCAATATTCAAATACCACTTACCAACATTAGCTACATGGCCTAATCCGGGAGTCATTCCAGTCCAAGTGGAATTGTCATCCAGAGTGGAACTTTTCTTGTTGCGGTCACTCGACTCGTCGTAATTCTCCACATCAGGCGAAGGAAAACAATGGCATTTCATCATTTGAGAATCGCACCAAAAAACTCCAAAACCAAACACAGTTCTGTGTTCTCCACCAATGCAATGCGGAGGCACGACATACTTTTTTTCTTAAGCAAAACAAATATTATTTAATTAACTTATATAATTTCATTTTATTCATTTTATTCATTCATCTAATTAAATTAGGTCAATATACCTATGCAATCTTGGGGGCAGATTTTCCAGTCCAACTTTTCCAATTCGTCACATTCACCATCAGAACATGTGGCTGTGTTAGGAACACATGTCGTGCTTTTCAACCAGTGGCAGGTACCTTGACCTGATCCTTGCCCACATGTATTTGTACAGTCTATTTCATTTTTATTAAATGCACAGGATGTGGCGCCATCTGCATATATGTGATAATAGTTTTTGTAAATGATTAAATTCTTTGAACATACAAACTTTAATTCAATACACGAGCATTCCCAAGCAACACAACTAGCTTGCAGAAAGCTCGCTGCGAGATAACTTTTCTATTTAGTTATCCCGCTGTGATATAGAATCAGCTGTCTGCGAGCTCTTGGCTAGCTCCCACACAGCTAGAATGTGCACGGTTTCTTCATTGCAGCAGTATAGATTTCTATATCGCTGCGAGATGGCAGCGAGCTAGCAGCGATATAGATTTCTATATTACTGCTAACTTGCTCCCAGTAAAAATGAGACTGTCTCCCAAGCAGCATGAATATCGCAGCTATGTCTCTGCGATATAGAAAGTCTATCTTTAAACTATATAGACTTTCTATATTGCATCTACATAGAAACAATATATAAAGTCTATATAGTTCAACCATAGATTTTTCTACGTTTCTACGAAGTTGAAAATCTACATTTGAGCAATATAGACTTTCTATATGGTCTCAATGGAGATGCAATGTAGAATTTCTGTATCCACATATAAATGTAGATATTCTAAAAAAGTTTCAAAAACAAAATAAAAACCAAAAAATTAATTATTAATTAATTAAAACTTACACTAATAAATATAATATTATCCACCGTTAATACATTTAAAATTGTAAAATTACTTTTAGTTTCCAAGCACCAGTGTACAGACCAATGAACAGGACAGTACTATATAAGCAAAACAAATATTATATTAGTAGTATTAAAGAAGTGTTAACTGGGAATATCGTCTTTTCTGTGTTACAAAAATTTAGATATAAATAAAAATAAAAATAAAAACAAAAATAACTAAGTGAAAATAGATTACTGGTAAATTCATTAAAACTAAAATTAATTTTTTTTTAATTTTTAAATCTTAGAAATATAATAAGACTGTAAAAATTGTACCAGACAGTCTCATTTTTACTGGGAGCGAATTAGCAGAGATATAGAAATCTATATCTCTGCTAGCTCGCTGCCATCTCGCAGCAATATAAAAATCTATGTTGTTGCGATGTAGAAACCATACACATTCTAGCTGTGTGCAAGCTAGCCAAGAGCTTGCAGAGAGCTAATTCTATATACATCACAGCAAGATAGCTAAACAAAAAAGCTATCTGGCAATAAGCTCTCTGTGTACAATTTTTACAGTCTTATTACATTTCTAAGATTTAAAAATTTAAAAAAAATTGTTTTAGTTTTAATGAATTTACCACAGTAATCTATTTTTACGTAGTTAATTTCTTTAATTTAATTTTTATTTATTTTTATTTTTATTTTTGTTTTCATCTTTATTTATATCTAAATTTTTATAACACAAGTAGTAGTTGGGTATAGGAAAACTTTTTTAATAATTTTTAGAAAAATCTGAAATTTATCAAGTTTGTAGAAATAGATGAAACACATGATATA
>JAQFZN010001537.1:0-15243 GCA_034687075.1 Geophilus carpophagus
GTTCAATCTTCAATTAGAAGTGAAGAAAATCAACAGTAAACATTCAACTAAATAGTTTGCTACAAAAAAGTGAGTACTAAGTTATCTTAGAGAGCAATTTACATTTTTAAGAGGAAAAATGGCTGACAATTACTTAGAAACACCAAGAATTGAGAGTTGTAGCTAAAGCAGAACGATCAGGTGATCAATTTATATTGCAAGGTAAAATAATTAAAGATGAGATAGTTAACCATGCAAGTGAAACAAACAAGTTGTGGTATGACCGCTTAGATCATGTAAACTATAAACATATAGAGATGATGAGTAAAAATAACTTAGTTATTGGCATTGATAAAATTTTTAATAATTTGGATAAATGTGAGGATTGTCTCTCATAACAGAGTGAGAAGTTGACAATCAAAACAGATTATGGAATTGTTACACCCAGATTTAGTAGGTCTCATTACACCTAAATCAAAGAGAGGGGGAAGTTATATATTAACTGTAGTAGATGACTACAGTAGAAGATTGTTCATAAAGGAGTTAACCTCAAAAAATGATACAGCTACAAATTTGAAGGAATTAATCCAGCAATTAGAAATTGAGACAAGAAAAAGATTACACAAACTGAGAAGTGACAATGGGGGAGAGTTCATATTAAAAAACTTTAATGAATGGTTAAGTGCCAAAGGAGCCAAACATCAATATTCAGTGCCATACACATCACAGCAAAATGGCATTGCAGAGAGGGCAAACCGTTCCATTATTGAGACTATGAGGACTATTCTTATTGCTAGTGGTTTACCTAAAACCTTTTTGGGGTGAAGCAGCGTGCACTGCCGGGTACATTAGGAACAGATGCAGAATTAGTGTGCATGGTAAAACCCCATTAGACATATGGAATGGAGTTGTGCCTGATGTGTCTCATTTAAGGAGATTTGGTTGTCTTGTTTACATTTTGATAAAAAGACAGCAAAGAAGAAAATTGGATGATAAATCAAAGGTATGTATATTTGTTATATGCATTAAATTCAAAGGCTTACAGAGTGTATGATCCTTCTACTGATAAAGTTTATGTTGAATGTGATGTGGAGTTTATAGAGGATAAATTAGGGATAACAATGTTAGTTAAAAATAAAGGGCAAAATGCAAAGAGAGATTATCTTAAAATATTAAATACTAATTTTAATGACACTGAAAATCTTAACTTAAATAATACAGTTGTAGATGAGGAACAGTCTATTGAAGAGGGGGCAACTGGTGGGATAAGTAACATTTCACAAAGTGAAATAAGTAATAATAATGATACTGACCTTGAACTTAGTGTACCAAACCAACACAAACCATTTAGAGGTAGAGCAAATAATATGCAAATGTTACAGAGAGGTATGCGTGATAATGAAAAAGTGACTGCATATACTAGAGATAATGATGGGATTAGAAAATCTGAAAGGCAAAGTAAAAAGCAAGCTACTGTGGCTATGTCTTCTACAGATAGTGAAGTAGATACCTTGACTGATACTTGCATTGAAATGATATGGTTGCGTGGGCTTAGTGAGGAATTAGAACCAAATAGAATTTGGAAAAATCATGGGGTAATTTATTCTGATAGTGTAAACTGTGTGAGAATTACTAGTAAGGGGAAAGTAAATTTGAAAGAAAATTATCTTAAAGAAAAAGTTGAATTAGAGGGATTAATAATAAAACATATCACAGGTACAGAGATGATTGCTGATTTTTTAACTAAGAAATTACCTAGAGCTAGTTTATTAAAATGTGTTTCAAAAGTGTTGGATATTGATGATGTTGAAATATAATATTTTGAAATAGGGGAAAGATTGTGATATTATTTGTGTTTATATTATTTCAATATATTGTTTCAAGATGATTATTTGTAACTCTGACTGTGGGAACTAAAGAGAGGACAATGTTTCTTTCGTTTGTGACAGGATGATGGTTGCATCTCTGGTTACATACATTGTGTATTGTGCTTTGTCTTTTCTCACTTGCTCTATGGAGTTCACAGTGACAAGTTGAGTGTGTATTCAGTCTTAATAAACCCATTGGATTATCAGTGTTGAGAGTTGTGACTTCATTATAGTTTCTTCCTACCTATCACACAAAGGGTCTTAATCCAGCACTGATTACATTATTTTAGTTCCTTGTCTATTTTTGTTTTAAAATTTTAAAATTTATTTAGTTGAAGATAGCAGTATTGCAAACTCATAAAACAACAGAAATAATCATATTTGTATTTATCTCCATTCTGATTGCCAAAAACTTCTTTAGATATTGCATTAAAACTGTAATTTCTGTCATGTGTAACTATCGAAGACTAATGTCAGAATTTGGCAAAATCTTTTTACTATAGGTAATCTTGGTTTAAATTGTTTCCTTTCTGAAAACTTTCAGTACTTGTCACTAGATAGCGAGAGTGGTTGTGGCGCTCATGACATGAACACAACTCAAATCCATTCCTCTACTTTTAGCAGGCAGTTCCAATCGAAGGATGCTGCAAGATGCCTTCCTATATTCTCTTCCTTTTTATCATATGTTCTTTTAAGCTTTCCAATAGTGAGGAAATTTCTAAAATGTCTTTTTCAATGCCACAGTTAACCGAGGAGGAAGCAGAAAGCAATCATTTACCACCAATCCTGGAATGTGACGCATGTAATGCTATAATGCATCAAGTTAGTTAGAAAATAAATTCATATTTGCACACATTTATTAAACCTTTTGATTTTTTTTAAATAACAGATTAAAACAGCATTAAGTAAAAGGGTATCACAAACCAAACATAAAATTTTATCAGAGTCGGATGTCATAGAAGAATTGGAAACTGTATGTGAAAAAGGATTTGGAGAGTATGCAACGGTTTTTGTTTTATTTTGAAATATGAATTGAAATTAATGATTGTTATAATAGATATGGTATAAAGGAAGTTGAAGGAAGGCATCGATTAAGTGGACCAGGCTTAGAAACTGAATCCAAAATTGGAATAGTTCAAGGAGGAGGGAAATGGCCAAGAAGGTACATTTATTTATTTTTTATTAAATTTTTGAAAATTAAAGAAAATTCTCTGATTTACAGAATACGTGATATGTGCCTAGTCATAGTGGGTGACCTCGGTGAAGTCAAAATCTACAATGCTTTTCGAAAGAAGATAAACTTAAAAAATTTATTTTGCGATTTATATTGCATAAAATCGATTGATAAAGAAGAACTATAATAAATTTGTATTTTTGTATATTAAAAAAAATGTTTTGATAAAAGAGATTTGAGAAACAGCTTGTCACTTGACGTTAATTTTAGACAGAATTCACAGAACCTAAGGTCTTGGCTTTTTAAAAACTCTGGCGAAGATCACTCGTGATCTGTGAGCCAAACGTAAACCGGATGCTACACACCCATCGAAAGTCGATTGCGTAAATCCATCTCCTGCTAAAATCAATAACGGTTTATCCTTTAAAACTATATATCCAGGAGTCTCTTTATACGGAGTCAATACCTGTAAAATGAGAAGCACAAAATAAAAGTTAAATGCATTTTTTTAAAATTTAGATAAATAAATATTTTACTTGTGAATACCGCCACTTTTGACATTTTATATAGGATGGTTTTGGCAAATCAGGAAGGAATTCTGGTAGACGTTTTAGTATCATATCCTGAACTACATTTGCATCATCATCTATATATTTGCCACCAAAAGTTTTACTCGTGTGTACGACAATGGCAGTTGGAGCATCATCTCCTAGTAAAAGTTTTTTTTAAATTGAAAATAATTATATTTTGTATACGGTACCTGAATATCTCTTGCGATTTTCAATAGAAATGTAACGTAATGCCCTATCTTTTAGATATGTACCAGCATAATTTACTTGTAACGGAATTGGACTATCATAAAACAAACCTAAAGCAAATCGTGATGAATATATGACGCTTTCCAGATTTTTTTGCAAATCTTTAGTTTCCACTAAAAATAAATTTTGAAAATTATATTGAAAATTAAAAAAAAATAAAAATGCAGTTCTTTATTTTTTTTAATACCAATGATATCTCTTATACTGCCATTAAGTTCAAGTACTTCTGGTATGGGAATAGTTATTAATATTGAATCGAAATGCTGAATCTCACTATTTCCAAGTGTAACACGCCATTGAGCTTTTTGTGGATCATCGCTAACCAAATCAATTGCGCGAACATCTTTCTCAAATTGCACATCAGTATCTGTAAGAAAAATTTTACATTTTTAATTTAATTTTATTATTAATTCTTTAATTTTTTGCATTTTTATTTACCTGATTTATTGAAAAAATATTTCACTATAGCTCCTACACCTTTTGGCGCTACGTAGAATTTGAGTCCCGGTTTTCTCGATTTATAACCATGAACTAAATTTGGGATCGGGACAAGTTTTAATATATCATCTGCTTGCAGGTCTTCATAGAATCTGTTTATATGATATTTAAAAGTTAATTTAAAGAAATAATATGTCATTATATATTTAACGTTTTATGAACTAAAGAGTAATGAGGTGTCGTTGTTATGTATTGCATTCCCAAATCTGCTACACAATCTTGACGATTTGGATTTCTTGTTGTGCTCATTCTTCCACCTTAAAAATGTTTTTTTTTATTTTTAAAACATTCTTTGAAGAAATTTATTAGTCTTCTTACCCATTCCACGAGCACGTTCATACACAATAAGTTTGTGTTTATTTTTATACATTGGTCTCATTGTGTATGCAGTAACTGCACTTGTTAATCCACTGCCGACCAATAAAACTCTGGACATTTCCAATTTTTATTTGCTCATGTAATTTCTTTCTTTATCAAGTACAAAACCTTGTCGAATAACATGGTAACGCAAGAAAAAAGTGTTTTTTTTTAAACAAGTTTGAGTTGTCAGATATATCCGAGGCAATTTTAAAGCTGCTTTTACACTAATTTTGATATTCGTCTTGTAAAGCAGACGATATTACTAGTATTCCTATTCGAAAATCGTTATGTTCGATATCCGATATTTTAGATTACTCACCAAATGAATCAAATTAAATAAATATTACGAATTTGTCGAAATTACTTTATTCTTGATGAGGAAAGATAAGTTGTAGATCAATCAGGTAATGTATACATTTTTTTTTGTCATTTAATTTGATTTGATTGCTAAAACTTATAACGTCATCGAAAATTTTAATTTTGTTGTTAATTTATCGGCACGTGATCTTTCGAGCCAAATATATCCTAGTTTGAGCATTAGCTCACTAGGGGTATGCATTTGTGAAGGAAAGAAATTGAGTATCTTCATAAACGGAAAAATTATTTTATCACATCACTAAATTGCAATTTAAATTTATACATACGCTATTTTTTAATAATTGAAAGGTTTTTAATTATTTTTAGTTTCATATAAAACACATATCCCAAAATAGGTATAAAATGTTTATACTCCGATTTGTTATCAATCACCTTTTCTTAATCCATTCTCCTTTTTTTTTGTCGTGTTGGTCTGCTGTTTGCCTTGTACTACTGTGTAAGTTATTATAATTAAAATTAAACTACATAAAACAAATTTAGAAACATCATTTGCGGTATTATAAACGACATGTAATATTTGGAAAATGAAACTTATTAATTTTATGTGTATACTTCCGTGAATCGGTGACTTGTTTATATTTGTCACATGATAAATTTATCTGCTATTTTTTTTAATGAAATTAATTAAATAATTAATTTTTTTCAAATTATTTTATTTCTAGAAAAGGGTTTGCAGAACTGAACATTGACTGACTGTTTTTGTCGTCCGTGAAATGTTTGGCTGGGGCAACACGGTCAACGGTGAATTGGGACTCGGTGGTATTGAAGAGGAACATGTTCTAATTCCTCGTGAATTACCTTTTAGTAAAGCGTGGGATGTAACTCGAGGTATTAAATATCACAAATATTATTTTCTAATAATTGATTTTATGTATTTTTAAATTACAGTTGCGTGTGGCGAAAATCATACTGTTTTTCTGACAGTCGAAGGAACTGTTTTCACTTGTGGAAGTAATGATATGTATCAATTAGGACATGATAAGTCAAGGAAACGTCCAGGTAAAATTTAATTTTAATTTGTGATAATTCTTAATTGAATTTGATTTAACTTTAGAACAAGTTGATTCTCTTGGAGCTCATGTTGTACGTCTAGTGGCATGTGGATTACATCACACATTGTGCGTAAATGAATGGGGACAAATATTTAGTTGGGGCCATGAAGCGCATGGACAACTTGGACAAGGAGGATCGACACCAGAATTTATTCCGACTCCAAAGTATTTACATTGAAATTAGTCTTCTCAAATACACTAATTTTATTTTGATGTTACTTTTTTAGTTGTTTACTTAATTAGTTATTTTTATTGTTTATTTTTAGAATGATTCGTTCGTTAGCAACAAAACATGTCGTTCAAGTAGCTTGTGGTTCGAACCATTCACTTGCTTTAACTGATGGTTAATTAATTTTATAAAACAAATTAATTTTTTTATTTTAATTTTTTTATTTATTTATTTTTTAGTTGGTGAATTATACGCATGGGGAAGTAACCAATGGGGTCAACTTGGACTTGGAGTAAAAGGAAAAGACGAATTCAGTCCAAGTTTAATCAAATCCTTAGAAGGAGTTCCCTTAACGCAAATTGCATGTGGCAGTGACCATTCTGTAGCTCTTTCAAAATCTGGAGCAGTATTTTCATGGGGTAAAAATACTTTTGGACAGCTAGGATTAAACGATGATGTGAATCGCGAATATCCAACATTATTGAGGGCGTTACGCAGCCACAAAATCAAATATTTAAGCTGCGGTGAAGATCACACAGCAACTTTAACTAAAGATGGTGGTGTATTTACTTTTGGAGCTGGAATGTACGGTCAATTAGGTCACAATTCGACTTCAAATGAGATTTTACCACGGAAAGTGCTTGAATTAATGGGCAGTATTGTAACTCAAATCGCTTGTGGCAGGTAAAAAAAATTAAATTACATTAATTTAAATTTATAAATAATTTTTGTTAAAATTTCTTTTTCTAGACGCCATACTTTGGCATATGTGGCTAGTCGAGGCCGAATTTATTCATTTGGTTTAGGTGGTAGTGGTCAGTTGGGTATAAATTCTCGACGTAACTGCCTTACACCGATGGCGACTTATGGTCCTTGGGTTTCTCCGAGTGGTTCTGTTCCTATGGATATAGATGACGCTGAAAGTTCTGATCATTCTAAATCTTTAGCACTTTATAGGATTTTTAGTGGAGGTGATCAGTGTTTTGTCCGTGTTACGCTTCAAAAGGTATTTTAGTGAATTTTTATTTTATTCTTATAAATTTAAAAATTTTCTTTTTTCTTTCCAATATCGTTAATAGCTTGATATTCCAGCAGATGATTATAGATTAATACCATCATGGCTTCAAGTAACGGTTTTAACAAACGAAAAAGCAAAAGAATTTGTTCGTGTTGGTTCATCACAAACTGTACCTCAGGATTTAATGAGGTTTTTGAAAATGTAAAATACGCAAATCTAAAATTAATTTAGTTTTATTTTTTTTATAGTTACATTGAAAGTGCGTTTTCATATCCATCTTGTGTAAATGCATCGTTTTTGTTAAAAAATGACGAACATTATGGATGCAGTCGAAGTAATCCAGGAATTGATATCGCTGAAGTTCGAAAATTTTTCCATAAAGTTGGACGTGTTCAAAACGACGTCATCACGGAACTGGTGAACATTCGTAGTAAAATTTGTAGTTTGATGTTGTGTTGTTATGCGTTAATTTACATTTTCAAGAATAAAAAAACTATTGTATTATTAACAGATAAAGAATTGTTTGGAAAAAGATCTTATTCCTCGCCTACAACCATCACCACCTGACGTTGAAGCTCTTCGCCTATACATCGTTTTACCTGAATGTGACTTTTTCCACAATTTTGCAAATTATGATAGTCTTATTTGTCCATTTGGTCACGCTCTCCTTTCACTTAAAATTGAAGCTGGAAAAGTCGTAGACATTTGGTGGGGTCTAATGGGACTATCCTATTTGCTCAACATTCTTCAAGTATAAACTTTTTCTTAAATTGTAATTTTTACATTAATAATTTCATTTTTTTTATTTAAACATGTAAAAAACAGATTTATAAAACTTGTATTGTGAATATTTTAAATTTGCCCGACACTAAAAGTGAAGTAGAGGTAAATTTATTTAAATACTGTTTGTTTTTTTGTTTTTGGAATATTATTAATTTTTTCTTGTTTTATTCGTTTTTTTTTAAGATATTTACTCGTAATCGTGGCTTGGAAGTATCGTTAAGAGTGTTGGAGAAAGTTAATCAAGTCTGTATTCTTTAATATACTACTCGAAGTGTATATTAACTTTGTTTATAATTAGGTGAACAAAGAGAATGCTCATCCTGTACCTTATGAGAATTTTTACATACCAGAAATAACCCAAAAAATTGATGTTAGGCTCGATTATCTCCATTGGTTGCAATATGACAAAGTTAGTTGGCTGATAGATTTACAAAAATATTAAATTATATTTTTTTTCTCACTTACACATTAATTAATTTAATTTTAAATTTATTTATCTTTGTTTTTTCATAATTTTGATTGGCACCTTGATATTATTTAAACCCAATTGATGTCAGTTGCTTCCTTCCCGTTTGGTAAAACTACAATTATTTAAAATTTGCAATTCAGAAACATTCAATAATATTTAATTTTCAATTATTCATTTTATTCTAATAATACATTTCCAGGGTCCTCGGTTATTTTTTTGTAATTATCCTTTTGTATTTGATGCCCGAGCTAAATCATTATTATTACAAACTGATGCTGATATTCAAATGCAGGTAAAATGTTAAATAATCTTCAAATATTAAACAAAAAGCAAAATAATTAATTTTTATCGTTTTTTTAGAATGCTGTAGATGAAGCTTATAGGCGAAATTTTACTAGTTTATTTATGCCAATTGATCCAACCAATCCGTTCCTAATATTATACGTTACTCGGGAAAATATAGTTCAAGACACTGTGATGCAATTGACCAAGTATGGAAGTGCTGATTTTAAGAAACCATTAAAAGTAAATGTGAAAAATGACACTGACAATTTAATGTGATAACAATTTTGTTTTATATTTATTAGGTGATATTTTGTGGAGAAGAAGCAGTTGATGCAGGTGGTGTGAGAAAAGAATTCTTCTTGTTACTGTTAAAGGAAATAGTTGACATTAAATACGGCATGTTTATAGAATACGAAACGAGGAATATTTGGTTTAATGATCAAGTATTGTTTCTAAAGTTGTAATTTTTATACAATTTTATAAATCAATTTTGGAATTTTTATAGAGTTTTGAAGATGATATTATGTTTCACTTAATTGGAATCATATGTGGATTAGCTATATACAACGGAACAATTATTCATTTACCATTTCCACTGGCTTTGTATAAAAAATTGCTTAAAGAGTAGTTATAATTATTTTTTTTCATCTTAAAATTTTCACTTGACATTATTTCATAATTTTTTTAGGCCGACAAAGATAGAAGACTTGAAAGACTTGCAACCTGCGCTTGTAAAGTAGGAATGTGAATTATAACGCTCGAGAATGATTTGTTGGAATATATTGTCCTTTTTAGGAGTTTTAATGAGTTGTTGAGACATGAAGAGGATGACGTTGAAGATATTTATATGCTGAATTTCGAAGTAAGGCAACTTAAAATTCGTAATTTTTTTTTAAATTTAAATGTTTGATTTATTTCAGATCACTAGGGAATCGTTCGGGCAACCAGTAACTACGGAACTGAAACCAGATGGTTCATCAGTAGCAGTTTCTAAAGAGAATAAAGAAGAATACGTCAATCTTTATGTGGATTTTATTTTGAACAAATCAGTTGAACGACAGTTTAATGCATTTAATGATGGATTTCATAAAGTATGTGGTGGCCGAGTTCTAGTTTTATTCCATGCACACGAACTCATGGCAATGGTGATCGGAAATGAAAATTATAACTGGCAAGAACTTGAAGAGGTAATTTTACTGGTTATTTTAAATTTTTAAAATAAATATATTTAAAAAGATGATTTATTTAGAATGCAGATTACAAAGGAGATTATCATAAAGACCATCCAACAATTAGGATATTTTGGAAAGTGTTTCATAAATTAACTTTAGAGGAAAAGAAAAAATTTCTATTATTTCTAACTGGAAGTGATAGAATTCCAATCGTAGGAATGAAGAGTATTAAAGTATTTAAACATTTAATTTCTAATTATAAATAATAAATAAGTAGGTGATTAAATTATTTTTTTTTTAGATTTATATTCAATCAACAGGTGGTGGTGAAGAATTTTTACCGGTTGCGCATACGTGCTTTAATTTACTCGATTTACCACGTTATACTACCGAAGAACAATTGCGAAGTAAATTGCTACAAGCGATTGAACACACACAAGGCTTTGCACTGGTTTGAAATTGATTTTAATTAACGTTGATTTTAAAAAGAAAAATAATTTTTAAACAGTGCCTTGAATGGTTTCCTTTTTATACCTCAGTTGAGTCCTACAATTTATATAATTTCATAATACGGTCAGTCAAAGTCCAATTCATTTTGTTACTACCCTTTGAATATATATTCGCACTGGAATTTGATAGTACATCCACTTAAATAAAAATTTGTGTGCAAATAATCGTTATAAATTGCAATTACTAATTATTTTTATACCCATGAACAAATTGTTAAAAATTCTAATAGTTTAAAACAAAAATCATGTATAATTATTGCAGCTTTTTCTACAACAAGGTCACTGTCTATTATTTTTAAACAATGAATTAATAAAAGCTTATCCTTTTGTTGTATGTCCATGGTAACATTTATATTTTCGATCATGTCAGTCATGTTTGCTCCTCATTTTTATTTTCAAATTTCAAGTTCGAATTTGACTAATTAAAACAAATTTGTGGACTGATGGAAAAAAACGATAACACAAATTCAGTTTCTAAGTACATGGGTTTTTTCAACGAAATGAGAACTTTGAGAAAATTGCTTCTTTTTATTCGAAATTTGGTTACTAAATCTGTATCGAGTTTGGTGTTCTCTTTACATTCTGTAGTATCCAGATTTTTTTGTCGAATTTTACGTGTTGAAAATAATTATTCGAGATGTTTTTTAATTTCTCTCTTTGAAACACTTGCTCCGGAAAAAATTGTTAATCAAGAAACAGATGTTTCATCTTGTCAAGAAATGATACGTATTTCTCCAGCAATAGATGTAGAAGAGGTTCTATATGGATTTAATAATTTTATTTTATTATTATGGATTTTTTTTTAATTATTTTAGATGGAAATGGCTGAGATCAATGACTTTGTTGTGATAGATGTAGGAGAAAAATCGTCTTCTGTTTCACCCGTTTCATCTCCACAAATGAGCAACTTTGATGAAAATGGAGATTTGATTTGTTTGGTTTCTCCTCCATGTGTAACGGCACATCAAAATGAAACTGCTCTAACTCCAGTAAGTAGCTGCAGTTGGAATCAAAGCAATGACAGTCCTATTGAAATAATTCATTATGCTTAACTCTATTTTGTGGTTAAAAAATTTTATTTGTACTATTAAAAATTTATCTGAATGTACTGTAAAAAGCAATAAACAAATTACTTATCATTTAATTATAATTACACAAACTCTAGAAATAATTCGAAATTGCCGCGAACATGGCTACAGTTGATTGGTTCTTTAGCTTGGCCAAAAGGAGGAACGGGAAGCAATACAAAAACGAAATTTCACTTACAAAATAATTATTTCACTACAGAAAACATAAATAATGACTAACAGAACATATTTCTAGATAATGATATATCGTTTTTACTGTAAATAGTGACATTAACTAATAAATTGATAAAAAAAACAATAATATTACTTCCGCTGACATTTCACCTATTCCAAGAAACAGCATCATCGAAAACATAACATTGATCGATCGGGCAGCAGGGCAAGACCAATTGGTATGTGCTGTGCTCGTTTTTAAGCTGCGTATAGGGAAATTCGGAAAGCATTTTTAATAATACAAATTATATCTACAAATGACCGACGTACGGAGGAGACATCCTGAAGGCGACCGAGGAAACGAACGAGGGACCGAACAGGTGAAAACAGATAAGACAATTTTTTAAAATATATGAAAAAAGATGGTTTGTTTACGTTGTACTAAATCAAATTCCCAATTACTGGAAATATCATTTATTAATTAAACAAACAACAGCATGTAACATTGTTATGATTTAATTTATTTTCTAAGTAAATCAAGTTGAAAATTTAAAAATTGTTGCGTAAATTTTAACATTAATTTTTTATTTCAAATTTTGATGATTTATTTTAACGATTTTTATTGTACTTTTCAAATAGCTGTCAGATATTCCAGAAGATAAAAGTGAAAGAGAAGATAAAGATGAAGCAAACCGTGGTGAAGGCGCAGTCGACTCTGAAGATGACAAGCTTCCAGAAGAAAAATTTATTGAAGAAATGTCTCAACAAATTCCTCAAGGAACCGATAAAACTGCTGAAGTTTTAGATCAAGCTCTAGCTGGATTTTCTCAAAGGTAAAATTCACTTAAAAAAAAAAAAGTTCAACTGTTCAAGTTATTTATAGATACATGTGTTTATCTTGTTTTTCTCTTTTTATAGATGGCGAAACTGGATTATCCGAGGAATTTTCACATGGGTAATGATACTTCTATTCGCATTCATCATTTGGCTCGGACCTTTGGCCCTGATGTTCACGGTGCTGTTTTAATTTTTATCAAATTTTATTGATTAAAAATAATTTTAGTTATTTTTTTTTTACGCAGGCGTTGTTAGTACAAGTAAAATGTTTTTCTGAGATTATTAACATTGGATATGCAGTTTATAAAATACACGGTTTACCCTGGTTTCGGTCTTTATCATGGTATTTTCTGCTCACATCCAATTACTTCTTTTATGGAGAAAGTATGGTCGATTACTTTGGTGTCCTCTTTCATAAGACGGTACATTTTATTTATAAAAAAATTAATAATAAAATTATTTTCTTAACTTAAATTTATTTATTGATTTATTTATTTTTAAAATTAGGACTTTCTTATTCCCTTGGTAACCTACCATCGGTTTATCTCCTTTTGTATGTATATTATTGGATTCGTCTGGTTTGTTCTAAGTCTTGTCAAGAAATATTATTTAAAACAATTTTCTTTGGTAAATTTTTTTTTTTTTTAATTTTTTTTAATCAAAATTTTATATAACTAATTTTTTTTGTTAATTTCAAAGTTTGCCTGGACTCATGTGACTCTTTTGATTATTGTGAGTCAGTCATATCTTCTTATACAAAATATGTTTGAAGGATTAGTATGGTAAAAAAAAAATAAATAAAAAATTTAAATTTAAAACCAAAAATAAATTAAATTTAATAATTTATTACAGGTTCATCGTTCCAGTGTCAATGATTGTATGTAACGATGTTATGGCTTATATGTGTGGATTTTTCTTTGGTAAAACACCTTTAATAAAGTTATCGCCCAAAAAAACATGGGAGGGATTTATCGGAGGAGGAATATTCACCGTTATATTTGGATTGATTGTACGTAAACTTGATACACTTAATTTGATATACTTTAAGCGCTGATATAAAAAAATTAATCACTTTTTTTAGGCATCGTGGTTTTTATGTCGATTTCCCTATTTCGTCTGCCCGATACAATACTCCGAAGCCATAGATCGTCTTACAATGGATTGTGAACCCGGACCACTTTTTCAACCGACCGAATATAATTTACCAACATTTCTGCAAGCTTTCTGCTTAATGGTTTGGAATTTTTGTTAAATTTTTAAATCAGATTTGAAAAAATAATTAATAATACGCTTTATTTTAGTTGGGATTACCGAAAACTGTTGTGATATATCCGTTTATGCTTCATTCACTTTCCATGTCTGTATTCAGTTCTGTTATTGGCCCATTTGGTGGTTTTTTCGCAAGCGGTTTTAAACGGGCGTTTAAAATTAAGGTAAGAAAATAAAGTAATGAAAAATATTGTTTTATTCATTTTATTTTTTATTTTTTAGGACTTTGGTGACATTATTCCAGGTCATGGTGGCATCGTGGATCGATTTGACTGTCAGTATCTGATGGCGACATTCGTTAATGTTTACATTTCGAGTTTCATCAGGTAATTTATTAATTTATAAAATTGTTAATTACTTTTTTAATTTGATATTTAACTCAATTTATTAAAATTTATTAATTAGGTCTGCTAGTCCACAAAAACTACTGCAACAAGTTTACAGTTTGCCATTAGATCAACAGCTTAATGTATTCAACATGCTTAGAGAATCTCTTATTGCACGAGGAATACTCAAATTATGAAGCAGTTGAAGGAAGACGCTTAATAGTATCTTTCTCTTAGCTACCAATCTTCCCCTTTACAAATAATCAGTCACACATTACTCACTTCTGGTCATTCTGTTATACCGCAATTAACTCACATTTACGCATCTCTTGTATTACGAAAATTGCATTTATATCAATAGATGTATATTTAATAGAATTTTAGAAAAAAAATTAATCCTATTGTTTTTCACATTTTTTTCTTTCTTTATTTTAATCAGTTTATAAATTTTATCCCAGTAACTGTTATAACAAAATATATACTAGTATGATTGTAAATAATTGTATAGATGATCAAATATTTATTTTGTTTGATAGTGCTGCTGTTTTTTCTTTCCTAATGTTTTATTCTTTTTGTGCCATTTGTCACGTTTCAGTGTTTACGTATCATGTTTTTGTGCCACATTTGATTGTCTTGTTAATGTTTTTAGATTAATTTATTATGGATTCAGCCTGATAGATATCGAATCACTGGCTAAAAAATAATTTATGTCGTGTAAAATGAAAAAGAACAAACTGGCTGAGGAACCAATCAAATTGTATTTGTTAAGCACTCTGTATTTAGATAACTTTTATTCTGGATGTAATGTTTGATTTAAGGTGCACAAAAGAAAAGACATATTCCATATTGCTGTGTTGACACATTCCTCTTTAAATAATTTCCAAATGAAAAATGATAAACAAAAGTGAAATAATAATACGTTGTGTATGAACTATGTTCAGATAAGTTATGAAAGTGTATGTAATAATTAATTAATGAAAAATTAAATTGAACAATTTTAATGCGGAATGAGTTTAAAAAATGATTTTTAGGTTAATA
>JAQFZN010001538.1:0-15230 GCA_034687075.1 Geophilus carpophagus
GATCAAAGTAATTGCCTAACGCTGCTATGTGGTTTGCGTGGATGTCCAACCATTGAAGACCTATTGGGATTAGAGCGTAATCAAACCAGGAAATCTCGTTAGCCGAGATATTGAGCCATATGAGCGATGGCAATGCGGCAAAAAGTCCATTCATGTCGGTCAACAAGTTGGAATCGAGTCGGATCGCTTGGAGATTCACATTGCCGTCGAACGTACCGTGGTCGATGTTGTGCATTTGATTCCGGGCTAAATTCAAAATCTTGAGGGCGGGCATGTTGTTGAAAGTGCTACGACTCATGTTGCCTATGCTATTGTCTATGAGAATAAGACCCGTGAGTTGTTGTAATCCCCGGAACGACGCGTTGTAAAGTGTGTCGATGCGGTTTTGACCCAAGTCAAGAGTTTTTAGAAATTGCAACACTTGGATGGCGAGAGGCACTGTGCGTAAGTGGTTGCTGTGCAGATTAAGATCTTGGAGACCGCTGCAGTTCTTAAAAGCGTCTGGATGAAGGAAATCGATTCGATTGAAGTCGAGCGATAACAGGCTGAGTACGTAAAGTCCGTTGAGGGTGAAAGCATCGATTCGATGTAATTTGTTGTGGCTTAGCAGCAGTGTGTGCAGGTTGTACATGGACGAGAATGCATTGTCTGCCACCGTGTCGATCTCGTTGTGCTCCAAGTGCAGGATTTGCAAACTGTACAAGTTTCGAAAGGCCGAAGCCTCGATGCGGCTCAGTCGATTGTGGCTCAAATCGAGGATGATCAGACGAATCAGGTCCTCGAATGTGAAATTATCGATCCAATTGCTGGTCAGTTCGTTGTGGTGCAAGTCCAACACGAGCAGTTGTTGCAGACCGGAGAACAGCCCGGCCGGAAGCACACTCAGCGAATTGTTGTGCAGGTAAAGTTCGACCAATTCGGACATGTTGTGCAACACTTCCGGCGCCAACGCAACTATATTGTTTCCGGCCAAGTCGAGCAGTTGAAGCAACCTCAGTCCGTTGAAGGCCGATTCACTCACTAAAGAGATTTGATTATCTTGCAAAAACAGTTGCCGCAAACTACGCAGTTTGTCGAAAGCCCCTGCCGGCAACACGTGTAAATCGTTGTTTGACAGGTCGAGTTCTTTGATGTCCAACTGGCAACTGTCATCCGAGTTGAACGAACTGAAACCCAAAGTGTTGACATCTTGGAAATTGTTGTTGGTCAAGTTTAAACTCACGAGGTTTGTCAAGTGACAGAATGTCCTCGGCGGTAATGTCCACACCGCGTTGTAACCAAAATCCAATCTCTCGAGTTGTGCGAGCGGTGCCAACACGTGCGGCTGCACCTCCAAGTTATTCGTCGACCAGGCGCCATTGAAAGTGCGGACGGTTAGGTTTCGCAGATTGCCGAGTCCGACGAACGCAAGAGTCGGCAATGTCTGCATCTTGCAGTGCTCCACTCGAAGCTCCTTTAGCTGGAAGAGGTGTTGAAACGAGCTGTTGTCCAGAGAACTGTGGATGAATTGACTGTCGGTGCAGTCCACGTGCAGACGAACAGTTCGCTCGCTGGCAATGGCGCTCACATTAAAATACGAAGTGTTGAGAGCCGCGATTCGGCACACCAAACTCACATCCTGGGCTTCGGGACCTATGAAACCCCATTGACACACGTCCGGAGCGACGTATTTGAAGGCTAAAACACCGATCACTTGGGCCTTGATTAAAGCGAACACGATACAAAGTACCTTGAAAGGGGGCACCATTGCGAAAAACATCAGCTTGCGACCGATTTCGAACAAATTTGAGTTGCACGGCGTGTGTGTTGGTGTTGGTGAAATGCACTTGGTAGAGGCACTGCTTCTATCACCATATTCTTTTGTGTGTACGTTGCTTTGGGAAATGAAGTCGGTTGCTCTTTTCCGAGGCTAGAATTGCCAGCTGCATCGGAGCAGTGAGCCGCCGGGAGGATGAAGTGGTTGGTAGAGGACGAGTGATGATTTGTAGTTAATCAATGAAGACCCGTTGCCGCTCTATTCGACTCGGTTGAAGGTGAAGCGCCGTTTCATACGTGTCCGCCGTTCGTGCTCTGTGGGCAAAGTAAAGGGTATCATGAGTTTGTGTTGTAAATAAAGATTCTAATCGTGACTTTGGTGAAATTGTTTGATAACGGCAACTTGATATTGAATATATATTATATACTGACATTTTTCCCATTTTATTACGTGCTGTATTTTGATTGTAAATATTTTCCAAGGAAAATTGGCTTTTCTACTTTGGATTATTATTTTTTTTTATTTTTGTAAAGAAAAATGTTGGGCATAAATACTTGGAAATCTAGTGCAGGGTAGTGAATTTGTAGTTAAAATAGACAGTAATTTTTAGGTTGAGATGTGAAGAGATATTTTTTCTACATTTTAATTACTCAAATAGGTTTATATTTCAACCACGTATGCAACATCATGAGTCAAAGGAAGTCGCAATTACCATACTTTGCAATCATTATTCCCACCAAAAATTTGTCCTCTTTTCTGTGAGCAATTTCGAAAAAAGTGTGACAGTTAACCGTTACGGTATCACGTTACATTACGATCTCGGCAAATGTAGAGAAAAAGCCCCTTCGCCATTGTGTTTTTGTTGTTGGAAACTCGGATTGAGTTACTCAAAAAATGCACTGATGGTTTTATAAAAATATTACTGAATATATATATATAAATAATAGAATAAAAGTTTGAAACATGGAAAGAAAATAATAAATTTATTTGAAAAAGAAAGAAAAACATCCATAAAAATGAAATGGGGAAAATGTAAATAAAAGAGGAAGGAAAATGGCGACTATTGACATTTGATGTTGATATTAGATACTGAGATTGGAATGGCGCTTGAAAGGAAGCTCGTAACGGGAAAATGTTTTAAAAAAATTGAGGAAAGCGAAGTCGTGAAATGGGACGGATGTGATGATGAGGAAAAAACTGAAACGGCGAGATTGGGAATTGAGTAATTTGGTGTAATACTGGAATTGTTGTCGTTGATTTGTAACAATTCGGCGCAAGTATGATGATGCGGTGTCAGTTCAATTAGCGAATGCGAAAGTGAAGTTAGAAGGAATTGAAATTACACTTAATGTAAAGAGGGAGAGGCCGGAAGTTGCGAGTAATTTCAACGGGGTAGATGTTTGATCAAGTAGGTTTATGTATAAAGCGGCAATGGCGTGGATTAAGCGGTAATAACTGAAGTCACGAGGGCCTGCTATGGAAATAGAATATGAGCTCTAGGGTCGAATTATTCATGTGGTTTGATTCTAGTTACGTGTTAAACTTCGGTGGTATGGTAATTTGGAAACAAGTTTGTGTTTGCCATGTTTGATAATGCGTGTTGGTGTTGCCATGGTTGTGTTGAAAAAGAATAGGAATGGCCGCTTTTGGACATTGATTTTTAAAATAGAGTCGTGGTGCACTGTTTACTTACGAGCAAAACAAATTTTCAAATGTCTTAATAAATTGAGTGTAAACGTGTCAGTTGTAGTTTTGCTGTGTTATATGTTTGAAATTTGGTGTTTATTTTCATTTTGAGATAAATTTTGGGAAAAAATGGAAAAAGTTAGGAAAATTTTTGAAAATTATTAGAAAATTTGAAAATTTATTCAACTAATTAATTATTTTCTATTTTAATGGCGTCACAGAAGATTTAAAACTCTATATAAAGAATGTCATGTACTCAACCGGTTGAAATCGGTCATAGAGTCAACCCCATATTTTGCATACAGTGCCATTACTAACTCCTTCATTCCATATTCAACAGCTTGTCAGACCGTTTAATTCCAAATTCAATAACCAATCAACAATTCTGATTATACACCACAAAATCGCCTAAAGCTAAACCAAATGCAAGCGCACGGTTGATAAACAAAATATCCCCCATCCATTTTCCTATCAACCCTAAAACTACTTTTCTTACACAACACATGCCCACAATCCACCCAAGATAAATATTCACTTTTAAAAGTTATTCAGTTATTTTTATAACTCTTTCCAACTGAATTATTCTCAGCACGTAATTTCCATAAATCTTGAAATAAAAAATGAGAGAGTGAGGTGCATAACAATACATTCCATAACACAATTTGATAGATAAACCACCTTGTTTAAACTACTGAAAATATAAATAATTAAAACCATCAAATTCTGCATTTAATTAAAAATTAAAATGACCGTCCCTTCTTTTTATTATTGCATTGCATTGTTGCCTCATCCAACCATGCGGAAAAAAATGCAATGAGTTTTGACGTTAGTCAACCGGAAACTATAGTATCATCATCAAGTATATGAAAAAAATATTAAAAAAAATATTTAAAAAATATATTGTATTATTTTTTCCAATATTTTCCCATTTTTCTATTTTTCGTGTTTTTATTGTGCAAGAAAACAGAAAATACGAGTTGAAGATTCGGACAACAGTGTTTGTTGTTGAATGTTACACCATGTAGTTGTAAACATGGAATCGATCGCACGTGGTTTTGGTATGGAGAGAATTATCCGAGTGTATCACTGTTGCCAATTTGGCAAAGGGAAGTGAATCAAATTTACTTTGTTGCTTGATTAAATAAACAATTAGAGAAGCTTCTTCTCGAGGGAGCGCTCTAAGAAGCTTTGCCTGTTTTCGTTTGGCTTCCATATTTGCTACATTTAGTTCGAACTTATCTGCGCCAACCGAGACGCCGAACAATGATTCGACTCAGGAATTTGACAATAAAAATTTCTGCCAATTTCGCAACGTTTGGTGAATGAATAGCAACATTTTGTTTTTTTATTTGAATTTTTTTTATGTTGTATATATTAAAATTCTTGTAAATAATGTTTGGGTGGGCCTAGAAACGCCTTGAATCCGTATAAAGAGTTGGTATTGTGCAATTAGGGATAAAGTAGCGTCGTAGAATATAATAGGGAATTGTGTGTGGTCGAAGGTAAACATGATGTTGATGAAGGACTAAGTGGGGAGTTATTTTCCAATTTTTTCGCTTTTTATTTAATAATATTTAATGTGGAACGAAAATAATGAAAGGAATTAATAAAAGACGCATTGATTTGTTTAATGAAACGATCCTACTTGAATTCTTGAATTTTTTCTTTTTTTGAGAGAGAAAATTTAAGTTTTTAATTAAATTTGAAGAACAAAACAAAAGGGAATCGAATTCGTCGTATAAATGAAAAAGCAAAGATTTTTTTTTCTTTCTTACTTTTTTTTATTATTTATTTTAATTAATTCTGCGTGATTTTGGTTTCACAATAATTAGACCCAATTTTTATTTAATTTTTTCCGTTTCACAAAGAAAATAAGGTTAAAGGAACTGATCTAGAGGTTGCTAATTAAGTTATATTTTTATTTATTTATCCAGAAAGCCACATTGGATTTTTAAATCAACTACATAAAATTCATAAAAACTACAAACTATAAAAATAATAAAAATTAAAAAAAAATCCAAACTCAACTTTCACTTTTATTCATTGCCATTAAACATATCGAACGTAGCTTTGCGTGACTTTCACCTCAAAAAACACCTCTTAAAATTCGATAGGCTCATAATTGGTTGAATTTGACACATCACACCTTACAAGTCACACACGCCCATATCATAAAATATTTCCATTCTAAAAATTTGTACAAATTTTATAAAAATATTATTCTTATTATAACAACAAAAACAAGCCGAAAATATCCTCTAAATGTTTATTTAACGCAGCCTATTTCAATGTATTGTGCTCTTAAACAGTTTGCCCCAGGCATGCGTCTATGAGTAGGGGGATTAAGGGCTAGAAGGAGGGAGCCATAGTGGGAACTCTGGTCTCTTGTGCTTCCTCCACCTCACTAGTTGAGTATGTGCAGAGGGGAGGATACAAAAGTGAGAGAGAGGGGGGAGGTCGATGATTTATAGTTGGAATTGCAGCTAGCAGCGAGTAGGGAGGCAAGATGATTGTTGGCTCAGCCATCATATGTTGTGAGTGGGGTGGAGAATGAATAGAGGGATCTTTCCTCCCTTTAGTTAAGTCCAAAGGTCAACAGAATCCTGTCCATTTTTCAAATTCCTCCTTTTTCTACATGTTTTTCGACCATTATTCATTGTTTATGTTTATTATATTTTTTTAAAATATTTTTTATCATCTTTTTTTCGATGGGTTGTTTGTAATGAGGTGAACCAATTAAGATAACAGATTAGACATGGAGTTGCATTTAATTTTTTTTTTGCTTTTTTCTTTAAAAATATTTTTTTCTTTTATTTAAAAGAGAGAGAGAGAGAGGTTGGTAGAAGGCATTAAATTGCTATGTGCTTTGGGGTTTAATTATTTAAGATGGGGGATATTTGGATGTGCCCACTAGAGGAGGAAATAAGAATTAAAAATGGATGGGATGATGTAAATACTTGAGTGGTTAGTCATGATGAAATATATAGGGGTCAGGAAACAAGATTTTCTCGTTCCCTCGTTTTAAATTGTTTAGATTAATTCGTACTGAAGTGATTAATGATATTAGATGATGTGCAAACATTTCTAATGTGTTTACGAATTTATTTTCAAATAAAAATTGGTACAATAAGAATTGGTGAGGAATGTTTACACTGTGTATTAATAACACGTGTTACTTGAATTATTCGATGGATTTGTTGTATTAAAGCTGATGCTTTAGATTTTTTTTTTATTTTGCTTTTAGGCCTAAAACATGTTGACATATGGGTTTTCATAAAAATACCGACGCATTTCGAGTCGGTTTCCCTTCTTTTTCGGCCTCTCCCCTCATCTCTCTGTTCCTCCTTGAAAATGCACTTGAGTTTGTATGTGTGTGTGTGGCAATAAATTTTTCCCAGACACCCACATGTGGGAGTTGGAGGTCCTGTCGTCATGGTAACCGAGGTAATTTCTCCCATGTTTTGGTGGAAAGTGTTTGTTTCTCTTTGCAGTTTACATGAAAAAGGTGTACTTGGTTGGAAATGTCACCGAAGAGGGCGGCAAAATGGGAGAAAATGGCGCCGCAATTGCAAATGGTGGGCAAATAGAGTTTGGCAATCCTTTTAAGAGGGATTTAAAATTTGTTTTGAAAATCATTTCCGGGAGTTGTTGGAAGCAAGAGGGAAAAGTGTATCATCAATCAAGATGGCGGGCATTAGAGGTGTTTTACATTTTGTCTTAATGGACACCATAAAGTAGGATCATGTTACCAGTGGTGGAGAGTCTTTGAAAAGCAGCAGGCCACCAAAATAATTGGTAGGAGGGAGAATTGTGTCACTTATCCAACACCATTTTACCCATAATGCATTTTTGTGGGGCCGAGGTAATTAGAAGTTGGAAAATGGGTGCAGATCCAATTATAATAAATTGAATTTGTGGCTTGGTTGGTGCATATCTGCTTTTTATCGAGCGTACAAGAGAAATTGGTAGGCAAAATACGTGCTTTATTTCCATTTCCGACAATAACATTTTACTAAATCAACCTTAGAAACGTTTCAACAACTATCTATCGTAAGATTTAATCCAATTTAATTTTTATTTTCGCAAAATTTGATAAATTTTCAAACATTTCTTCATTTAATTGATCGATTAAACTTTGAGTTTATTTCGGTAAACAATAAATATGGCGGATGATTTTTTTTCGAGTAAAAGAGCATCGATTTTAGCTCACTTAGGGATATGGGGTTGGGAATGAAGTTAAAGAGGTATTTTTTTTCCCTTTTTATTTTTATAGAAACAATTTTTCATGTGTTTATGCATTGGCATTTAAATGCAAATTTGAAATAATGGCTTCTTTTCATTTAAAAAAAATGAAAATTGATGATGAAAATATTTAGCTGGTGTTAATTTAGTATAAATTTAACTTTAGAAAATCACCAATGTTGAATGGAATGTAGTTGTAGGGCGAGAGGGGGATGAATGAGGTGGTATGAAACGCGGGTTCATTTATTTCAAGTCAAATTTAACAATGCAATTTAATTATTTGACCATTTGAAAAACGCTACGTCATTTGTTATGACTAGACCAATTTTCCCTCTACTTAAACTTAAAACATGAAAAATAAATATTAAAAAATTTAAAAATTCATTAATCAACTGCAAACACAAATTAATTGACATTTTGTGATAAAACTAGCTTCCTTGAAATGCAAATATCAACTTAGTAAACTCTATCAAGCTTTAATTCAACTAAAGCTAAGATAAATTAAATTTAAAGTGCGTAATGCCGTAATTTAATATTTCAGAGTTTGCTTAAAATTAGTAATTTTAATAGAAAATTCAACTTTCTAATAAAATTGCTTACTAATTAGTAAATATCCCTACACCAGAACGAGATTCATGAGATTTCATTGCCTCATTTTCAGTTTGATTGTAGTTTATGGCGAGCAGAAGACGAGACAACACTGAGCACGAGACAGATGAGTATATAATCTCGTGTTAAACCCAAATGTCACATCATTGATTGGTTAATTTAAACTTGTGATCTGCAACTTTCTCTATTTTAACTTAATGAAAAACCGAAAAGCTTATCGATTTTCAAAAGAGGGTGAAGGATGGTAAAAGAGAAAAAAGGTATAGACGGATCAGTGCAATGAATAATGGATAAACAAGGAATAAGATTGCAAGTTTGATCCAACTTGGATCTGACTTGATCTCTCCCGTGGTTCATTTTCAGACTACCCAAGTCCATGCAGTAAATTAGAATGAGAAAAATAAATAAGAAATCAATTTAATCTGTTTGATTATCATTCAAATCTGTATCGATTGATTTTTATCAAATTTTCATCTAAAATTCGAATTAGGAATTGCAAAAATTGCAAAATTGCAAAAATCAATTGAAATAACATAAATCTTGTATAAACATTAAATCGGTTTAGAGATTGGATTTTGGGATTTTAATGAAAAATGATGTGTTTTGTGTAAACAAACGTCGCTCTTATCAGAAATAATAATGGGAAATGATTGTTGTTTGTTGTAATGTTTCAGAAAATGCTGGTCCTTTGAAGTGGTCTCGTAGGATATGGTGAAGGGGGGATGTTGGTTATTTAAACCCTATTAACGTGGTCAAGTTGCATTGATAAGAGTGCGCGAGATTTGCAGTCCCCTGGGCAAAAGATGAGTGGGGTAAGGGGCATCCCTTTCTGCTATTTTCGATGTGCGAGGAATACTTATTAGGGGAGGAAAATTGCAGGACACAAGTACAAAGGGTCATGAGAGAGATGCTTTTCAAGACTTGATACCTGGAATACACAATACGTAGGCTGTCGAGCGTGAGGCGTGCAGGTGGCCATTTTGTTTTTTTTTCTCTTTGTTAAGTGTGAAGATTGAGTTCGAGGCAATTTTTTTGGGTTAGATTATTATTTTGTAAAAAAATTTAAGAATGATTCTTTGTTATTTATTATTCTATAAAGAATTTTTAAAAAATCAGTGCTTGCCCGTTGCGCCATATTTGATTGGATTTTTTTTATGTTAAAATTTTTTAAAAATTTATAAAAAAAAAAAAAAAATGGACGCCATTTTTTTTTTTTTTTAATTTATTGGAATTTTAATTTTATTTATTAAAAAATCATCCTAATCCGCCATATTTGGTAAGGATTTTTTTTATAAAATTTTTTTTTAAAAAAAAATCAAATAAAATGGACGCCATTTTTAGTTTTCGAATTAAAATTCCAATAAATTACAAAAATAACTTTTATTTTAATTAAAAAAAATCAGTGCTTACCTAATCCGCCATACATGATCACATTTTATTATATAAAAACTTAAAAAAATAAACGCCTTTTTTATTTTTTTAATTTTTTTAATTTAATAAAATTTTAATCATTTTTATTAAAAAAATCATCGCAATTCGCCATATTTATTTTCAAATCACCTTTACTTCAGTTCCCGCCCTCAGCTCCGAATTCTCATAAAAAAACGCACTTAAAAGTTTAATTTAAAAAAATAAGAGGGAGCGCGAAGAGGGGAAGAAACGAGATTTGAAAAGATAGTCTTAATCCAGAGTACTAAGCTAGCCATCATTTGGCTGCAACTTATTTTGCCTGCTCTTAAAACTCTTTCCACCTCACTACCTGCAATTATCTAAGCGATACAACAGCCTCTGCCTCGTCCTGTAATTCGGCCGTGGGCGATGCTCCGCCATTACGGCAACGAGGCCAAGGCCCTCGGCCCCGGCGCCGTGAGAAGAGCCTTGAAACGCCCGTTCGATCACCAACAGGTGGTGTACACCGTGATCGGATGTGCAGGCCAATTCGGTATCGTGGCCTATGAATCCCTTTTGACATGACGAGGTTAAGGTGCCACACAACCGGATCATACACAAGAAATATGGACGCCATTTTTCTTTTTTTTTCTTTTTATTAAAAAAAAAAAAATGAAAAATTATATTTGAAACGTGAGATAATTTTATTTATTTATTTATTTATTTATCTTTTCGTTTTTAATAAATTTGAATGGATTTTTTTTCCAGATATGATAAAAAGGTAAAAGAAAAAGAGCTTTAGGATGGTCTTTATCGATCCCTTTGACCCTTTTTAAAGAAAGATAATGTCATAGAAAAAGGGGTAAATAAATTGATAAAAATAAAAAACGTGCACTAGATGTTAATGCACGTTTGTATCTGAATTGATAAATAAATAAAGAAATTTTCCTCAATTTTGATCTAGGTATATAGAAAGAGATTATTTAAAGTCTTTGTCTTATAAATTTAGATCCAGGAACTTGACAGTTATTCAATTTGTAAGCCAACTACTTTAATTTTAATAATAGTCGGTGGAAATTTTCTCCAAAACAATTTTCAAGTATATAAAATTACCTTCAAACCCTTAACACTCAAATTACTCACTAGCCACTGTTTACACTATCGGTTGCCATCTGTAGGTAGATTTGTACCTAAATCACCATTCGCATTATTCACCAAATCCAAAAACAGCAAATATTTTCCCAACATTTAATTAAATTTGAAAATTCGTTAGCAGACGAGAAACGAGATAGCTCATTAAACTTGAACATTTGTTGATCAAACAATTAATATTTCGCGACATAACAATTTTTCTCGTTTTCAATTGAACTGAATACCAAAAAGAAAAAAAAACTTATCGTTCCACAATTCGATAACGTTACGACCAAACCAAACTGCCATCATATACCACACAGCTTCGGTTGGGCATTGCGTTGTAAATCGAAACCGAGGTGGGATTAAGCGATACGTGTGCTAAAGATGCGAATTGTCGACGATCAAGGGGTTTACACGTGATGGCAAATGGGCGAAATCGGCGTGAAGAGGTTTATGCGTGTACGTGGGAAATGCAACTATACCGCGACTTGTGCAAATGACTCAAATGCAACGTTGTAGTTTTAACTAGACTCGTGATGCGCATCGTGTCTGTAATTGCTGCACCACACTAACAACTAAACGTGTAAAAAGCTGCTCTGCTCATTTAACAACATTTTACACCGAAATAAACCCGCTCGCCCTGTACATCAACTGTTTATACACGTCTAATACGATTCGAGAGCGAGTTGGCTTTTGATTTGAATTCGAGTTGAAATAAAGGGGAATTGTGCGATTGGGGCACGAATTGGTCGGTGAGCGAGCGAGACGAGAGGCGGCGAAGGCGTGGTTTATGTATGGGTGGGCGAAACGTAGTGGACGGAGCGGAAAGGACGATAAACGTATATATCGTTGGATCGATCCTTTTGACTTTTACGAGTTTGAAGCAAGAGGTGTCAGGAAGAAACGGGAGGAGGAGTTAAAAAGTGTCCCCGTTGGCATCGATTGACGAAAAGCATGCTGTTTGATGGAAGCGCAAAGGAAGGGCGAAGGATTTCTCAGTCTTAACACGGATTTCAAATTGTGTAGATGATTTTCCGTTTGTGTTCAATCGGTTTGCGAAACAGAAGACGAGCCCCCCTCTTGTTATTTTGACTCTTGATATTGCAGTGGGTCTGTGATGTGCTCTTAGCTGGCCGTGAAAGGGGTGTTTGAGGATGAGGTATGTTCGGAATTGTTTTACTTACATTTAGGAGCAATGGGCTCGAATAATGTGGTCCATCGCTGGCTTTTAAAATCCAATTGGCACTGTAATCCGCCGGGTTTTCAATCCTGGGAGACTGATAAAGTCGCGACCGCACTCGACGGCGGCTGCTGTCTGACTGGAGACTATGGTGGCGCTTTCTAGTGGTAGGCACTCGCTCCCATAATTCATCTGGATGCGAGACGTGAGTGATCGATCGAGCAGATGGTGTTTGAGTTGATTCAGGAAAGTGATGCTGGGGTTGGATGTTTTCCCGAAGGAGAAATATCATCGACTTTGGGAAGAATTGGTCCGGTTTAGATGGTTTTTTTCATAATTTTATTTGGTGATTTTATTTTAGATTTAAGTGATTAAGATTTAAATTGATTTCTATAATCTTCGTATTGATTAGATTATACGATTTGACTTATCTTATATGCAGGAATTGATTTGTTTGATTATTTTTATTTATGTTTTATGATTGGGAAATGAGTTTTGAAGGGAATTTTATTGGTTCGGTTTCGAAATGATCAGATGTAATCAGTTAAATCAAGATAATCGAGGGCCCTTAGGGTGTGATTGATGAAAATGATGTCATTAGTTTAAAGCCTTGAGAAAACAATAGCGTTAAAAGGCAATAAAGCAATTCCTTTCCATTGTAATAATCTGAGAAAGTTTTTTTTTTAACTTTTTTTATGGGGGACTATAAACTAACGCGGAGAAACTAAGTGATAAAAAGTTTTAAGGGGACTTGGGAATTTTGTTGTCTCTTTTCTTATTATTTCTGTCTGTTGGTATGAAATTTTTAACATTTTACGATCGTGTAGATTATAAATGTCATGACGTCATGTTGAAGCGCTCTTAGGGGAGACGAAATATTTACGTTGATCATAAAAAAATGTCACGGCGTCATTGAAATTTCAGCATTTTCCAACTCCCCCCTTGTGGGAATTTTTTTCGACAGATAAATTATTATTTCAACTTGTAATTTTTCTTATTTTCATCTATAAACAATTTTTTTTTTCTTCTTCTTTGTCTTTAAATTAGACATTTGGAAGGATTTTATGAATTTATTTTAGTGGGTCCTTTTTTTTTCAAATTTTTTATATTTCCACAAATTGATCTCCGAAGCGTGAAATTGAGGGCGTTTTCTCTCTCTCTTATTGATTATTTTAGTGATGAATGGGGCCTGTCTTTAAATTTATCGTCCATTACACTATTGGTTGGTGACCTAGTGACGTGCTAGCGAAACGTCACACTTTTTCCTGAACTAAACGCTCGATCCCTTGTCAAATAATCAACTTCAAGTGCGACCATAACTTTTTTGATTGACAAGTGCACCAAAATCCATCATTAAATCCGCCATTTTGTTTTCGAAAATAAATTTTTCAAATTTTTCAAACAAAAAATAATTTATGCGCAACTTTTTCATACCCGCGGGTTACAATTACGAAACAGAGGGTGCCAATATTAATGACGTGGTTAATTGGACGCTTAAAACAGTGCAAATTTGGCTCTTTACGACCCCGAAGGCACAATATGGATGCTCTTTGATTGGCCTTTTTACAGCCTCGTAAAATTCTTGCACGTAAGCCTCGTTCTCACGCTCGTCCTCCACTTGTTACTTGTGTTCGCATTGTTGATTGGCCTATGTCATTTGGCAGTAACACCTGGGGGGTTTGTGTTTTAGGTTATCATGGGAAAAAAAAAGTTAAGAGACGAGCAGTTTTGTGGTTAAAAGGTTCGCTAGAACTTGTTGAATCATTTAAAAACGTGACTCGTGGCAAGAATATTTACGACGTCATTTACGCACTGGAATTCCAAGTAAATACATCGAATAGGTATATTTTTGGGCAAAAATAATAAAGCGTGGGTGGCGATTATTAGAAGAGAGCACGCACTCGGATTTATGACGTGTTAGTGAACGTTAAAGCGATTAGAGGTTATTGATGTAGTCTAAAAGTGAGATGGACGGTGCTGTTTGATTTATGAATTATTGAGTGAAATTGATTTATGATGTATTGTAAGGGCTCGAATTCGCTTGATTTACGAGTTTAAAGTGGTGCAAGTATGTAGTTTGTCACTTAATTCACCTTATTTTGACATATTTGTGGAAACGTGTAAAATGTTTAGTGATAAATCATCGAATAATCTGCCTTGATTTGGGCATCCATTTTCAGGCGAAGCAAATATACGTTGCATAAAGCGAATATTAAATGCATTCATGGATACGAGGTATTGTTGAGTAAGATTTAGTCATCGCATTGTATGAACTGAAGGAATACACGACACATCGCAGCGTGATTCCACAGTTTCACACGTTTCTGGCAACCATTTTCACCCATTAGGTGTCCTCATTTGAGGTAAAGACCGGTTTTTAGGGTAAAAACCTCTTTCGTATACTGCTGCTTGATGGCACCACTAATTACACGTGAGCAGACGGTCTGGGAAAAAGTTTTCGCTTTTTCTACTCTGCTATGCCCCTCGGGCTCAAAGTGGTTTCTTGTTGTTGTTTGCGGTTGAAAATGTAAAAATTCCTTTTTAGGCTGTATGAAAGAATTAGGTTTGGTTCAATATTGACCTGGAAAAAAAAATGGCCGCGGGAGGCGGTTTGAAGAAGGGCTGCTCTGCCCTTTTTGCTCGAGAGGATTTACAGGAAGTGGGTGGGAATGGAATTGATGGAATGGCAGTAGGAATAAAGATGGGTGTTGCACAAAAAGTGTAGTACCGGGTTTAAGCTATTATGTATCGGTCTGTGGGAACGGATTTTTTGGTCTAAGTTGATGTCTCTGTTTTTTTTTTTTTTTTTTTTTTGTTTATTATTTGTAATGTGTGAGGATTTTTGATGTATGTTGGGTGTTGTTAATTGATTTGTTGGAAATGAGTTATTTTGAAATAATATTTTATGAGTTTTTGAGTAATTTTTAGGAAATTGAGAAAAAGAAATTAAAAATCCCTAAAAATTATTCTAAAAACGACAAAAACTGAAAAAGCTTTAAAAATACTTAAACAAAAACCCTAACTTGACAATTTTTAGATTAATGGAGATTTTTTAAAATCATTTTCAGGGTTTTATTTTGTCAATTTTTATGATTTTTTTAAATTTTTAGGCTGTTTTCAGCTTTCTGTTTAAAATGTTTCGAGTATTACTTTTTTCATACAACCTGTGTACTTTACGGATTTACACACAACCTAACATGTTTACTACTAGTGCATGATACCCGAGACGGTACA
>JAQFZN010001539.1:0-15228 GCA_034687075.1 Geophilus carpophagus
ATCTTTAGTTATTTAGCATTTTAAATTCCGTAATGGCTTAAATTTACGGTATATTTAAGGATAAATGGTATATAAACTTTATTTTTAACATCAAATAATTAATTTACTGTATTTTTAAGGTTGAATTGTGAATTTACGGTATTTTTAAAGTTTAATTGTGCATCTACGGTATTTTTAAGGTTTAATTGTAAATTTACGGTACTTTTTAAGGTTGAATTGTGAATTTACGATATTTTTAAGGTTAAATTTGAAATCTACGGTATTTTTAGGTTAAAGTGTTTTTAAATTTTGTTACGTTAACGTTAAACTCAATTATTTTAAATACCGTATATATTTAATATAATTTTATATATTGTTTACTTTCATATTTTAAGCCTTACCAGAGTTGAAAAAAGCAAAAATTAAACCTTCCAATGCTCTGCCTAAATATGGACGAACAAAATATTTACATCTTGCCTCGTTATTTCAATTATCTAACGTGACAAAATATCATATCTAAAAACTAGATATAGATAAATAGATAAATATTATCATCATCTATCTCACTTTAATTTTTAATTATTATAATAACTTATAATAATCATCATCATTATCAACCCGCCTCGGAAAATAACCCTAAATCCCATTCATTAACATTAACAAACGTTCCAACATTAATGAAAAACCCTCTCAAAAATCGCCCAAAACTATCAAAATTTCGAATAAAACAAAGATAAACCAACAGAAAGCTGAGCCGCGACTGTCAGGCTTCCCTGCACCAGTCGCGGATGCTGCGTCTTATCTCCACATCTCAAAATCAGAGTAAAACTTTTCACTGCACCCTTCAACTAAACGCCAAATCCTATACACACGGCTCCCGAAAAACTATTTTCACCGTTTTCCCTATCGCGCGTCCTCTCCTCATTCCAACTTCCTAAAATAATTTTAACCGTTTTAAAATAAATCCACAAATGAACTTGCTTACCTTAAACAACGGAACGCCTGCGTCTCCTCCACACCGCATCCAACTTGGCATCAAATGAGGGTCACGAATCAACCCAACGTGGGATAACCGACCGCCGAACCGAACCCCCGAATCCAAAAAAAAAAAAAACTTTCACAGAGGAAAAAGTTGATAAATCGAAGCGCCGTTGCGAGATTTTTCTCTCAACCAACTTGAAAACTTTTTCACCGACTCGTGAGACGCGCTTCACAAAATCATATGACAGGAAACGAGTTAGTTGGTGGGGGGACGACGTGGGTTTCAAGGGGGGGCACACTCACGGACCCCCCGAGGAGACAGGGCCCCCAGAGCCCCACCGTATCAGCAGAGGAGAACGGGGAATGCCAAATAAGGAAGAAGCGCGTGCACAGAAGCTCACAGACGCCACCAGGAGGAGGATCCGATGACAAGCAACGCCGGACAGACGCGTGCCACACCACAAAGGTCAAGGGTGACGTAATCCGTTTCGATTATGTCGTTTAAAAGGTGTTTTTTATTTTTTCAAAATTCGTGTTTTGCTTCGTTTTTTAAATTTATTTAATTTGAAATAAATTTACTATTTTAGTTTGTTTAGAATTTTTTTTTTGGGATATAAAAAGATTTTTCTATGAGGACCTCACGTGAGGAAATGTGGTAACTCAAGCCAGGTGAGGGAAATGTTTTCTCTCATTTTCCCACTTTTTCCTTCAAATGGATCATTTAAGGATTAAATTAATTTTTATTTAGTTACGTAACTATAATTTGGTTTAATAATAATATTTTATTCTTTTTTTCCTTAATTAATTAATTAATTCTTTATTTAATTTTTAATTTAAATAACAGTTTCGATTTCAATTGTTTAACTTATGGAACGATTATAAAAAGAATTTTATTACGTAAAATTTTAAATTCCCGTTTATCAGGATAATGAGTATAAATAAATAAATAAATAAACAACTAACAGCTTAAAATGGCGGCCTAAAATCAATAAAATGAATAAATAGACCTAAAATAGATCCAATTTCACTTTTTACCTTTAAATTTTCATACTTTTTTGTCTAAATTATTCTCTTTCCTAAGTCTGAAACGTGTTTATAAGATAATCTCAATAAATTATAACACATAATTAAATTAAATATAAAATTTAACTTCATTATTCCTCCCCTTAAGCCTATAATAAGCCAAATAAGAAAATCTCTTTAAAATTCTTCTATCAAATTATGAAATTAGGTCATAAAAAAAATATAATAAATTAAAATAGAAAAAAATAATAACCTATAACAAAATAGGTACATTTTTTACAATATATAATTAATTTCGCCTGTAAAAATGCTATTAAAAATATATAAATATTTAAAAACTTGTTTTAAAATATAATTATCAATTTATTTTATTTTTAATTATTTTTTTTTAATTTTTTAAAATTTTTTTAAATTTAAACCCTAAATTCAGATATAAATTACATAAATTACAAAAACGTTGATAAAAAATGACGTGTATCCGTTAATCTCATTCAAATACCCTAATAAAATTAATAGATAAGAAAAGAAGCAAAAAAAAAGAAAAAAAAAAACCTTAACCTTAATTCCTCATTCCAGTTTCCCCTTTCTGACCCAAACCCCCCTGTCAAACAAATATTTCAACCCACTCTTCAAAATCCACATCGAAAAGCAAGCACAAAATAAAATCTCAAACTCACTGAGAAAACCCGACACCAACAAAACATCCCTTAACGACCACCATTAAAATAAAAATCTCCGAAAAAACAAAGCTAAAGAAAAAACTTAACTCATTTTTAAACTGATCCATCCGCCATCATTAAATCGCGGCTAATTATAATGACGTCATCTCGTTTCAAACAATAACGGAACTACAATTACGTCATATGCACTAATAAGAGTAATAATATAAGGAAAACAACTCACCCGATCAGGTTTAAATCAAGGATTTTTCTTTTTCTTTTTCTTTTTTTCAATAAATAAATAAATGCGGTGACAATAGGATAAGAATGAGGATCTCCTTCCTTCTCATCCAGTCTCGAGGGAACACTGACGTTCCTCAACCCTCTCACAAAAACAACCCCAATCCCCCTCCACTCTACGTTTGCAGAACATGCCCTGGGGCCAGCAAAGCTCACCTCAAACACAACAAGATATGGGAGAGAGAATGAGAGAGGGGAAAATCTCCAATGGAAAAAATATTATTCACAATTAGAAATAAAAATAAATATAGTTTACGAATAAATTAATTTTATTTTTATGATTTGTTCAAATTTTTTTATTATTTTTTTGTTTGCAATTTGAAAATATTTTCGTTATTTTACATCAATAGAATTAATATTAATTTTAAAATTTCAATTATTTTTCATATTTTTTTTTAACTTTTAATAACTTTTCTACAATTTGTATTATAATAATCAAATACATCAGATTATCCCCTCCCCCACATTCAAATATTTTTATTTTAACATTTAACCTTAAAATTGCAATTTTTATCTCCTTTTAGGTATAAATCACAATGCTATTCTACGAGAAAAAGGCCTAAATTCAAAACACTCTTAAAAATGTACATTTTTATTAATTCCCAACCCTTAAAATACAATTCCCATCACAAATTCAACTAAACACCCCATTCTCCCAACATTAACCACAAAAATTCAAACAAATTCAGAAAAAACCCAACCTTTTAACCCGTAAATATTCCATCAAATCAAACAACCAAAATAAAAATCCTTTTCTCCCGTTTTAACCATTTTAAAACATTTCTAAACAATAAAAATGATAATTTTAAGTACAAATTCCATCACATTTCAGCACACAACCCAAATACATAAATACATTTCAAAAGTATCCTCTCCCTTACCCTGAATACCCCCATAAAAAAAAGGAGAAAAAATGGTTGACCCTTTCACCTCATGTTGGTGACCCTCTTGATTCGATGTTCAAGGCCGAGCTCAACCCTCCCCCTGTCAAGGTGACTAGTTTTATACATTATTCAAATAATTAATCCCATTTTTTTCCCATCCTTTCATCTCGAAATATCTCAAAAGCCGAACCAAAATGGCCGCTCTTTACCCCTTCTATGACCACATCTAAAAATAGAAACAAACTTTAAGGGGGGAGAGAAGAAGGTCATAGACTGGTTTGCAGGGGGTAAATAAAATGTTCCCAAACGACCAAAGGTATTTATCACTTTTGATAAAATTTTTAATTTTTTTTGTTAAATAGGAAAAATGTAAATAAAATTAAGTCCCATCGAAATCCTCTCTAATTATCTAATCAAAATGTAAATTGTGACATCATAATAACAAAAAAACGTGACATCAGATTGAAAAAAATTGCATTTTTTCAAATATATATTTATGTTTAGCCTTAATACTAAGAAATGTCATGTCGTGTTCATTAAACAAACTATATCTATCATTTCAATGTCAGTCTATTCAAACTGTATTTTCGTAACTATATATCGTATTTTTCTTAATTTCTTCTACATTTTCCTTTCGACTCGTAAGCCTAGAAAGTAGTTCCCAATGCGTCCGCCCTATTCCCTTTTTCCCTCATGTTCTGTCCTCTGTCATTTTCTTTCTCTTTTAACTGGTGCAAGTCATTGAATGGCGTTTTCTATTTTTACTGACCAGTAAAATGTAGGAAGCGGCTCCTACCTTGCGTTTGCTGTTCTATTTTTGGCTGCAGCTCTTCCACGCATTCGCTTCTCTTCTTTTTCCCCTCCGACAACTTCTGCATAACGTCATCGTATTCATACGCCTGTTGAGTATTGCTAATCGTACTTTATCGGCGTAAATAATCAAAATAAACAAACCAAAACGTAAAAATAAAATTTTAATTACACATAAAATACCACAAAGTACGATAATTAATTAATTTCGTCTCGGACCTACTTCTATCGCGTAATAACACTTATCGGTACTTATCCTCGCCATGACGTCAACATGTTAACACTCGCGTCATTATGACGTCAGTACAAGTTCGACCTTAGAAAATGGCTATTCACTCAACTTTCTTTCTTTCTTTTTTTATTTACTCTCATCTTTCCTTTTACAATTATTAGAGCAAAATTACAGGATCGATTTTATTTTTCGTATCATATTTTTTTTAATCATCTGGAATTAGTTACGTTGGGCAACTTGAGTTCTCTTCGTATATAAAACAGAATATACGCTTTGCATTTTGCTACTGAAACTTCCTCCGTTAGCGTTACTGTAGAATCGTTAAAGTGATACCAGTGTGCTATAAAGGAAGGAAATAAATAAAAATTAAGTTTCCGTTTTTCTTATCGTATTATTAATAATAAAATTTACCTTCGTGTGTAGCATAAGCTGTGTAATGTCCGGATCCAGCACTGAAAGAAATAAATTTAATTTTTCCTTTATAGGTTATACAAAAATGTAATAAAAATGTAAATAAATTAATTTTACCCTGAACCATGATGCACAATTACTGCTGCTAAGTCGTACAAGTTACTCCCTGTACAACTGCCGCGTGTTTCATGCTGAAATAAAATAAAAATTTGAATTTTTGAAGTTTTGAATTTTTTTTTCAAGAAACTTGAATAAAAACATGTTGTAAAAGTTTTATGATTTATATTATTTTCTTAACTATTGTAGACTAAATGAAACGTGAAAGCAACTTTTTTTCGGCAGATTATAACCGTAAAATTGATGGATTTCTTACTCCCATGTTGTTAGTTGACAAGTTGTGCAATTTTGTAATTTTATGGCAACTTTCCTCTAGAGGGAAATGATCTTTGAAAATTTCATAATTAATCCGGAAGGTTCCAGATTTGACGATGAAATAATAGCATATATAATAACATTTGAACCATTTAAATTGAAATTATTTTGTCACGATCAAATAAGTTGAATTTTTATTTTGAAAGGAGAAAAATATTTGTGAGTTGAAAACGGTTATTTTTTTTAAAAAGTCAATTCTTATTTCATAATATGTAACCATGCCAATGAAAGAAAAATACTATCAAGGAAAAAAATAACTAAAATTTAATCTATTTTTAAGCACGAAGAATGTTTTTTAATCTAAAATAAATTTTAAAAAAAAATAAAATTGACTTTAAAATCGTTCTATACTCCTTTGTGATAATTTTTTAGGGAAGGAAATTAGTTATACTAATTTTCAGAAAGGGAAAATTTGAAGCATTCAATTTTCTTATACCGGTAATTGGTGTATTAAATGATGAAACACTTTATTTTCCTTCTTTCATAATTTGAATTAGAAAATGAATTGATTATTAAATTTTTAAAGTTGTTTCCCTATGTCAAATGATGATCAAAATAATATGTTTAGCTTAATGTTTTAGTTATGTATTAAGAATAAAAATGAGTAAATTTTAAAGGACCTAAAATGCACTAAAATTATAACTTACTTCAAAACTATACCAACAAATAAATCATTTTCTTCCGAAAATATTAAAGGAAAATGATTTTGTAACTAAAACTGGTGATTATAAGTTATAATTTATTACTAATTCAGTTGCAATCCGGTTGTTTATCGAAAACAACCGGCAAATTCATATCAAGTTTTCTTTTATCAGATGTAAAAAAACTGGTTATATTTTGTTTACTTTTTATTTTGCATTAAAATTCATGAAAAATTCGTGGAAATTTTTTATTAAATTATCTTTAAATCAAGAATTTTTATCATGTACTTTAAAAAATAACCATAGCACAAATAAAAATTAAAAACAAATGAATTAACTGTTATTAAACCAATTTTCTCATTTCACGTTTGTAGATTCTCTTTTAAAATCTATTTTTCATTCATAGTACGAGGAAATATATCATCGTTAATTAAATAATTACATAAAATTATAGAAATAAAACGAAAATGAAATAATCCAAACCGTTAAAAATTTCTTTTACAAAGATTATTTCATTTTTACGCCAAATTTCATTCCTTCATTCCTCAAAATATAAAATTTACCCCAATTATTTTCTAAATGTGTAATTACCATATTCGTAAGTATAAACTTCGTCATATCGAGCCCTCTGACAGGAAATTCGATGTAATTGTCCAGTTTTGTTCTGAAATAGTTACTCCACCTGAATCTCTTCAAATGTAAACATAATACCTAAAATAAAACATTAAAACAATTAATAATCATAAAAAAATTTCAATCTATTTAAATCTTACATTAGGAAGTCGTCTAATCCAAAATTTTTTAGTTGATTTTTGTTTTTTCTTACAATTAGAACAATAATATAATTCAGTGTCAGCCAATTCTTCTAATTCTGTAAAACTATGCAAGCAATCTGATAATTTACACATCGATCCTCCATTATCATCCTTGCTATTCTTTATTTGAAACTGGTAAGGAATGTCCAGAGATAGATCTAAGAAAGGATCGTGTTTTTTCGATTCAGTTCCACAGCACAGACACTTGACTTCGTTTTGAAGCATTCCTCCAAATATGAATGACACTATTGTCGATTTTCCCACTGGACCAATAAATGGGGAAGACGAATGTGGAAAAGGAAGTATATTCAACAACTCGACGTGTAAACGATCCAGCACATATCGAAGAAACTCGTGAGCATCTTGTTGTTGATAACCCCTATAAATATATCAATTATGATTATTTTTAGTGAGTTAATTCTAGTTCTAATTCAAATTTTTAAACATAAAATGTGTATTTTCAAACGTTAATTCGTGAATTAGAGCATTTTAAGAGTTTTAAGTGAATATTTGATGCATTTTAATGATTGAATATTGTCTGTATTGTGAAATTATTTATGATTTTGTATTCAAAAAAGTTAAAAAAAAATTTAAAAAAGCTGAAAATCCGTTTAAATGAGGGGCGCCATCTTTGTTTAGGAATAAAAACTAGCTGTACACCACTCATGGTGAACAGGTGATTATACAACGTGTTTGATATTTGATGATAAACAACGTAACCTTAATAAATTTTGTACGGAAAAATACTACAAACTAAAAGCAACGTACTGAAATTTAAAAAAATTCGTTTACAATTTCAGCTATCAATACCCTTGACCCTAAACTATTGATAACAGAAATTGTAATAATAAGCTAATATTTTCCTCAATGTACAGTATTAAGTTGCATTCTAATTGCTTTAAATCAAATCGATTTATAGATTTCATAAAGCAAAACATGGAGCGTAGTAAAGTTATTATTTTGACACCAGATGGTGTAACTAACTTGATATTCCAAATGTGAGAAATTAAATTTTAAGTTAAATTATAAAATATCTAAATTAAAATTATTAAGTTTTGTTTTAAATATAATCTTTTTGTTATATTAAACTAGAAAAAAGAAACTTTTGTTACAATCTTATCTCAATCACAAATACACCACTGCATTGCAGTATTATAACCACATTAAAAAATAATAATAAAATCAAAATAAAATTATATTATTTCACTAAAATTAATCTATTTTCACCTGAATCTTGGCACAATTTTCCATACAACTGAAAATAGAGATTCAGGTGAAATGGCACTTTTATTTCCCTGCCAGAGCGCAATAAGTGTTTTCCTTAATTCTTCTGCCATTAATCTAAAAAAAAACAAAAACAAATAAATAATTCATAAAATTAATAATCGATCAATCAAAAACAAACATTTCATCTTTGTCTTTCTCCTTATTATTTTTCTTCGCTTGATATACAGTATTCCGACCATTTTTAGCCGGTTTAGTAGTTTCTAACGCAGGCAGTTGTTTAAAATAACAACAAAATTGTTGAATGTTACTAAAATATAAATAAATTAAATCCAATAAATATCCAAAATAATATTTCAGTTCATTTTTACCTTAAAGATTGTAAAACAGCATTCATGAAACAAGTATTTCCCAAATTTCTTAATCCAACTACTCTTAATTTTCCATTACCACCTTTTTCTCCAGTTTTTCTTCGTTTTCGAAGTCTGTTGTCACTACTTGTATTTTTTGAATTGGCTTTAGTTGTTTGATTTCTGACACAATAAAAGCCAAATTTAGAATTTTATCACATTTATTATCAAACTTATTTCTATTATTTGTTAGATATAACGTAACACACTCATTTGAATTCCTAAACTTGTTCCTAACTTGTTCCAGATGTTTTGAACTTGAATCGTTTATAACAAATTCGTCACATAAATAACTAAAAAAAATTACTATTAATTAATTTCAATAATTACAATTATTTATTTTATTAAATTAATTACCAAAAAACTGCCTTGGTTATGCAATCTATGCAAACTGCATGTTCGTTTTCATTTTCAAAATGGGATTTTGCATGTCCGTTAACGTACCTACAAAAATAAATATAAGTTTCAATTTAAAAGAGGTAAAAAGAAAAAGAAAATAATAAATTAGAAGAGAAGAAAAATCGAGCACAAAATCAGATCGATTTCACATTACCTGCCGCAATGAACAATTCCACATTTTAAGCACATCCAAGGACTTTTTTCTGCCTTGCAAACTGAAATTCGGAAAAAAAATCATATAAACTTAACCAAAGATCCAACCAGGTGTAACAATTAGGCCTAAAGGGGACAATGGTCCCATTCCTTTGTGACTAGAACAAACTATGCCCTCACATTTTCCATATATTATTTAGGGTTAGTAGGAAATATAAAATTACACACATGATTCAATTGTGCATGATATCCTCAATGTTTAAAAAATTTAAAACAGAAAATTGAGAATCATTTAAAAATCTAGAATGTAAAACGAACCTAAACAACACCATTCGGATACTGATTTTTCGCATTGTATCATCGCTAGTTGTATACTTGATTCCAAGTGAGGACATTCCATGATTTCCTATTAAATAATAACTGATTTAAGTATGTAGTTCATCGTTTGACGTATTTACGAGTCGCAAACAAGGCACACACTCAACCTTCGTGCTTTGTATCGTGTGATTGTATGAGTATAATACGTGATGTGACGTATTCGCTAAGAAAAACATTGTTTCAATTGAATGTTGCAAACGTTAAAAAGCATGCACAGTTTTTTCTTTTACGCTTGTTTTTTCAATTTTGCCTAGTTAATTTTAGTTTAAAAATAAATTATTTATTGTTTTTGTTTAGATTCACATGACGTCATTGTTAGTTTAACTTTATTAGAGATAAACCTTTGAAATACATCATGGAAACCACGCTCGATTTATTATGTATTACTTGATTCGTTTTCATAAAAATGTGTAATGGCGCATGCACTTATAAAAAATAAAATTAATTTAAAGTGATGTGTCATGATATTATTTTATAAATGCAGTGAAAAATCGAAGCAGACTACAACTTCCGTCAGTAGTTCCGGTGTAAGGGATAAAATGGCGGCGCAAACACAACCTCTTTCGCCAAATGATGCTGAACAAAAATCAATTTCTGCACCTGAAGTTATGGTGGATTCTTTAGCTAGTCAAGTTAATCAAAATGATATTGATACAATTCTTCAATCACAGAGACTGATGTAAATAAGTGAGACTAAATTTTAAAAAAAAATAATTAAAATCAGTTGACACATTCTATTTGACAGGTTAACTCGGTTTGAAAAAACAAATGAAATGCTGCTCAATTGTAATGCACTTGCTGTTGCAAGGTATTCGGCTGCGCAACAAGAGTTTAGAAAGCATACACAACAATTAGTAGAAATGAAAAAGGATCTAGAATCAGTATTTCGACGCATTAGGTTTGTAGAATGTAAACAAAATGATTTCTCATCTATTTACCTAATTACGGTTTATACTGAGCAGTGTATTAATTCTATTTCAGGACCATCAAGTGTAAACTAAGTCAACAATATTCAACAGCTTTTCAGGGTAAAATGAGATAAATTTATATTGATTTAAACTCATGCAATTCGTTTGAATAAATTGTTTCGCTTTTAATATTAATTTATTCGTATTTAATTTATATTTATACTTTATTAAAATATACAACACTTGGTTAATCACTGCAGATTTTTCTAGGGTCCAACCTATAAGTCAATTTATTTTTGTTTTAATTTTATTTAGTAAAAAAGAAAATTTTTATTTTACTAATAACTTTCACACAAAACTTAAACTTTATTTCAAATTAAAAACTATATAAATTCGACTACTAAATCAAATAAATTTATATACTATACCATTCCCAAATTATGTAAATGTAATATTAGAAATTAAATTAAGTAAAAATGAATATTTAGCATAACTCATTTATGTTTTTGGTTTTTAGCATGCAGTAACGTCTGCAACATCTTAGAAGGAAGTGAAGAGACCAGTCCCGTTCAAGAACCCGAACAAAAACCCTCATCAGCCGAAACAGCCAAAAATGTGAACCCACAAAGCAGTTCATGTAGTCAAACAACAACACCTAGTCCAGCATCTTCACCATCAACATCTGATTAAACGTTTATTCATTTTAATCCAGTCCCATCTTTTATTGAAAACATGACAACTTTATTTTACTTTTTGAAATTAAGAAAAAAATAGAAAAAAATCAAATGATCCGCTTTAAATGGATCCCAGAGTGCAAAATGCGGATATTTTTTTTCTTTTAAACGATGAAATGAAATTTTAAATTGTCTACAACTCGTCAGTTTTCTTGCTCTTTTTCTTCTTTCCATCCCTGTTAAACGATTTTAATTCAACAGTCGCATGTTCTGATATATATTTGATGAAATCATCCAAATCTCTTCCTCCATCATATCGAACCGGACTTGATTTCTTATTTTTAGGTGCCCAGTATAATGTGGGGAATCCACTGACTTCATACGGCGATGGCACATCGTTTGCTGTAGCATCCATTTTTACAATTTCCACGTCCTCTTTCAACATCTAGATAAAGGGAAATATACAATTAAGGGGTGGTTAACATAATAAATGATCCAAAAACTGTTGCACAACTCATACATAAACATTGGACAAATGGAGAAAAGATACTGTAATTAATTAGAGAAATGTTTGACTGTTAAGTTCCATTACCCACAACCCACATGTTAAATTGGCGTTTTTCCAATTGGCATTTTTCCTATTTTTCTCACTTCCATTTACTCAATGAACCTGCGTTAAATCATCGATACAAGTTTCACACCATGTGTCATACAAGTGAACGGCGCCATTGTTCTTACACACAATAAAACATCTGTCGTGGATTGAACATGGAACTGTTTTGGAGCATTTTTAACTCTCTTTCAGTGCCGTTTGGAAATGAAATTTAAAAAATGTATGGTAAATTGCATAAATTTTTAAATCAGTAGAACCTCAATTATCTAGATTTTATAAATTATATGAATACGTTGACAAGCAGTGTATATAGAAAAATCTTGTTATCATTGTATTAGGATGTTTTTATCTAATATGTGTCAAAGGTATGTATTTACTTGAATTTAGTCTGGATAATTGAGGTTCTATGGCATATATTTTCTCCCAGTTTCTCTTATGTTGGCACAACAAATAAACTAAATTCAATTACCGCAGTTCCTAATTCATCGAAAGTAGGAGCTAATTTTTTGCAATGTCCACACCATGGAGCATAAAATTCAATCAAGACATCTTTATCACTATTCGTAACTAAGTCATCAAAATTTTTAGCCACAGCAACCTACAATAAATATAAACAAAACATCAGTTCTATACACTTATTATTATTAATAATTAACGATTACCTTAACTGGATCATCGTTTTTCTCTGGGATAGCTTCAGATTTCATATAAGAAGTCAATTTACCACCGAGGAAATCAACGATAAATTGATTAAAAGTTTCAGGTCTAAAAAATTAAATAATTGTTTAAAAATTATAAAAAATAAATTAATTAAACTAGTAAATTTTCAATGAACGTACGAAAACTCTCCTTCCATAACAAATTTTTCAGATTTCGAATTTCTTCCAGCAATAACTGGTTTATCACCACTTGCATAAGTAATGCCGTATTCATTCAATTCATGAGCAAATTCATCCTTGTTTGAAATAGCAAAAGTTAGTTCTCCACGATGAGCATCTGCAACCTTCAATATTCTGTTTCTCCAATAGTTTGTTCCTTTAAAGTGCAATAAAAATTAAAAATAAAATTAAAATATTAAATTTACAGATAAAATTAATCTTTATACAACTTTTACCTTTAGCATTTTTAGAATAATCTACTTTATAATATGCAACGATCACTGGAGCTGGGAAAGTGGCCATGTTGTCAACCGTTCTATGACCAACAAGTCCGTGACTAAATTAAAATAAAATCATTTCAATATAAAAAAAAACTAAAAAAAAATTAAAAAATTATAAAATATTTACAAATTCTTATTAATATACTGCTCCAATTCTTGTTTGTCAGTTTTATCTCCTTTGTAAACCACCTCATTATCCTCGAATTTATTCTTCATTTGCGGTGCACGGAACAAAACCACCTCGCTGAAAGATTAAAAAATTCAAAATTTACAGTATTCCAGTATATTTTAGTCAAAAGCCACTAGTTATAATGACAGAAGCAAATTTAATTTAATAACTAGCGAATTATACGCGTTAAAATAAAATTTCTTAAGCAATTAGTCAAATAAACTCACTTTTTATGGTTATATTTTTTAAGAATATCTGCATTCGTCGTGTGTGCAAATCTGGTTGATTCACGTAACTTATCAGCAACTTTTTGGAATGTTTTCTTCAACTTGTCATCGTCAGATTCGAAAAAGCCGACTACTCCAACTTCTTGTTTACTTAAAAACTTTTCAATTTCCTCTATACTGTTTAACTCTTTCGAACTTGGCCCAACTTGTGCTAACATAAATTTCACTATTCCATCTAAAGTAGAGAAAATTTACAAATTAATACAAATCTATCATCTTATTTTTCTATTCTTTTACTGACTAGCTTCTCGAGGCCCAGAGTAATCTTGAGAAAATTCACCATCACGGAAAATTTTCAAAGTTGGGTAACCACTAACACCATATTTGCTACAAGTTTCTTTACCAGATTCGGTACAATCCACCTGAAATTAACATTAATTTATTTTATCATGTTTCGTTTTAAAAATCTTTGTTATAACGACTAATCAAACTAATCTAACTTTGGCTAAGGGAATGGGTGGATCCGACTCTTTTAATGTAGTTGCAGCTTTTTCGTATTCCGGCGCAAGCCTTTTACAGTGTCCACACCTTAAAAAGTATATTTTAATTAATTTTAAATGATCAATACTATTAGTTCCTTGACTATTTTCATACTCACCATGGGGCATAAAATTCGACTAACATGGTGCCGCTATCTTGAGTACGGTCGGCAAAATCGCCATCGGATAATTCTAGCACATCACTCGACAGTACTGAAACAATTAGTGATGATAAAAACAAATTCGATACGAAAAGCAGCATTTTGTATGACTATTTTCCAGTATCGAACGCAGAAATGGCTGTAAGAACACAACAACGTGTACAAAAATCAACGTAAGATCGGATTTTGCGCTGGAGCAAGCTCATTGGTCCACGTTGTTAAAAGAACAATATAAACTACGAAGTGTTGGCATCTAGTGGCGAATTATTCTACACACATGCAATGGCTTACAAAATGTTCGTTTTTATTTCCTGAGTTTCATCACTAGCATAATTTATTAAAAACTTGAATCAAAAAATATGAATAAAATAAAAGCATTTTTTTATGTTTAATTATAAAATTAGAAATGAGTTTTTAATATCAATTTTTATTTTTTTTAATCAATTATATGAAGAGATTAAAATTTTTTAATTTTTGTTAACATATTTAACTGCAAAATTTTCACAATGCAATTATGTATTTTAACTACCATTGTAACTACCACTTAACTACCATATTAAAATCAAAAATAATGCAAATGTGAATCTGTTTCACCACAAACTCGGCAGATGTCGTCATACTCAATACCAGATTAATAACATTTTGGCTATGTTCACGTCAAGCGTGAAACTATTATTTTCATGGCAGTCATATTATTTTCATGATTTGTCAGTCAAAAGTCTTCATGTGAACATAATCATTGTCGAATAATAAAGCATCTGATTCTAGGGTCAGATTCACTAAACAATTGTCGTAATTTATGACTAAAAACACCGTTATTCATAGGAATACTCACTAAGAACTTTTTCAATGCTATTTTGATGCTGTAATAATCAAATTTTAATGTTATTTAACTGTTGTTTAGTCCCTGGTTTCTGTATTGCTAACCATTTCTTTAAACATACAAGCAACCCCCCTCCCCCCATTGGGAGAGTCCCCCTTTTAACTCTGAATTTGAAATACTCAAGGGCCTGTCTATAAATGACATCATACTAATTTTTGCTATTT
>JAQFZN010001540.1:0-15217 GCA_034687075.1 Geophilus carpophagus
AACGTGCTTTAAATTGTTTGATAGTTCCATCAATATGGGTTTTTAAAGCAAAAACCCAACGACACGAGATAACCTTCTGCTTTGGTCTGGGAACTATGTCCCAAACTTCCCGTTCCTCCATAACATCCAATTCCCAATCCATTGCTTGTTCCCAATCTTTTCTATGTTCAGAATGTTCTATATCTTTGTAATTGTTGGGAACCTATACAAAACAAGCAATCAATTCATCATCTTCAAGATAATGAGTACTTGGATCACTGAAATCAAATGAATTTAAATCAAAGTTCAGACCCCTTGCCTCACACAAGTCACGTACGTCTCTTATGGAGCAGCATCTGTCACAACCATACCAATAATAAACGTTGGTTCTGGCACCCGTCCTTCGAGGAACTTCCTGTTGTCTCCATTCTAGAGCAACAGGAGCTCTCTCACTATCAGTACCAGTACCATGTTCAATTCTTAATTGATTTATTCTCTTTGGTGTCAACTCAACAACAAGACCAGAAGGTTGTCGAATCCTCCACCTTCAATTTCTCCCCCGAATCGGCAACCATTTGGGGAATCAATGGCAGTTCCTTATCAGGATCTGCAATTGTAACTCTGTCAGTTGGAGGGAGAGCATCAAAAAATATATCATCACTATTGTGACTGAAATTTGGGTCTGCATAAGACAGGTGAAATTATGTCTTGCAAACCCTTCAGCCCCAATATCGTTTCATCTGTTTTAACACTCTTCAACTCCCTCACAACATTCTCAATAGGATCATAAACGAAAACCCCGAGTCTGACTGGCATAGCCAACAAAAATACCCTTCGATGACTTAGGCTGTAATTTATTACGATAACGCCTATAGGAATATAAATAAAAGCAAGACAACCAAATATCCGAAAATGTGAAATGTTGGCCTTACGACCCATCCACAATTCAAACAAAGTTACATTAGGGTTTGTCAAATGTGAGATATGATTCTTTGTATATATATAATACATTAATGCTTCAGCCCAAAAGGCAGCATTCAAATCTGAAGAGATCAACAATGTACGTATGGCATCAACTGCATCACCATTAATCTTCTCAGCAACACCATTCATTTCCGGACTATATACGTTTGTACGTTGATGATTAATTCCAATATCTCGAAAATATGACTCTAAATAATTAGAGCAAAACTCTAAACCATTATCTGAGCGTATCGAGATCACTTTCAAACCCAACTGACGCTCCGCAACTGCAATAAATTCCTTAAGCTTATCTACTATGCAGGTTTTATTTTTAATTGGATAAACAGAAACGCATCTTGAAAAATCATCAAGTATGCCTAAGAAATATCTAGCACCTCCACAACTTGTAGTTGATGCCGGACCCCACAGTTCAACATGAACCAGCTCCAACGAATGAGTAGACTGAATACCAGAAAGTCGGCGGAATGGACCCCGCTTTAACTTTCCAGAAACACAATCATGACACATGAGATTATCCTTTTTAATCATTTCAACACCAGAAACCAGGCCATTGCTAATACACCTATAAATCATATCTGAGCTTAGGTGTGCACATCTTTTGTGCCAAAGACTCAAAGATGTGTGATCCACAGAAAGAAGATTTGCACTAGGATTTTTCGAATCAGTATCAATCAGAAAGTCAGGAAAATTAGTAATCTCAGTTCCCCTAACTTCATATAAACAATTAACTCTGCATATCCGCATGAACAACTGGCCATCTGGTGAGTAAATACTCAATATACCACATTTTCCTAAATAACTATAACCCGCATCTTCTATTGATCCTAAACTTATTAGATTACGTGATAAATCAGGTACATAATAGACCTTTCTAAGTTCTACCTTAGCCATTCTATTGTCCAAGCCATGCAAAATTAAAATAATCTTGCCAATGCCCTTAGCTTGCAAGAAACCAGAACCCTGTTTAACGCTTTTATCCAATTCTCTAAAATCTCGAAACAACTCCCTGGAATTATAAAAATGGTGTGTTGCTCCTGTATCAATAATCAAGGTGTAATTTGGAGTCAATGACTGCTCAATTGTGTTTAATTCCACAAACCATTTAATTTCATAAACTAAAATCCAGCAACAAAATTAGCTGAATCTTGTCGGGTAGGATTTACAGTTTTTCTGACTCTCCCTCGAGATCTACCAGAAGATGCAACCAATCCTCTACCTTTATTTACAGATAGACCAAAGCCACCTCTACCAGTCTTCTCCGGGAAATGATACTGATAATATCCCAACTTACAATGCTCGCTATCGAATTAGGAGTCATTGCCTTTCTTGAACCACCCTGATCAAAAGCATTCAAACCCAAAGGACTCACATGGGTGGCAAAGGCACCAGCAACACTGTCTCCAGAAAGTGGTTGCGAATTCTGAATGCGACCATCTTCAGCCAACAAAGCAGTAGCAACTGCATCAGATGTGAAATCCTTGTTCTTTAATTGATACAATTGCTGAACAATCACATCATACCTGGATGGCAAACCACTAATTATTTTATATGCCACGTAAAGATCTTTCATATCACAATTGGCTGCATTCAATCTACGAACAAGATCCCGAAGTCTAGCAATATAAAGGATAATTGATTCTCCTTCTACCATTCTTGCTAGAAAGAATTCCGTCAATAAACGACCTATCATGACATTAGACGATGGCTCAAAATTGGCCTGTAAAATGCTCCAGGCTTCATAAGAATCAATAACACCAGATAACAATAGTTTTACCAAGGGTTCTAATGACAAATAAATTGTTGACAAAGCCCTATCTCGCCGTCAGATATAATCCAGTCTCATGTCTCCACTAATTGGGGGAATAGGAGGGCTCAATCTCTGCCACTACAGAGGTGACAAAACCAAATAATCCCCTCTCCCGAAGCAACATTTCTACATCAACCCTCCATTCTCAAAAATTCTCTGCACCTCTAAGTTTCGAAAAATCCAAGGCGCTACGAGAATCTCGATCCATAACTAATTAGCAGTGAACAAAAGAAAAAACAAGGGAGTCAAAACCTAGTAAATATAGTTAACCACAATCCTGGCCAAGCCATAATTAAAGTCAGGTAATCAAACTAAATCTTCATACTCAATCCAAAAAAATTAAACTTATTTTATAAATAAATTCTGAAATTATGTACTAAATTACCTCTAAACAAGCACATAAATTACTCATTATAATAGTAAAAAAACTAATGAGTGTTCTAAAGAAAAACATCAAACTAAATTTATAGTCTTTATTAAGTTGTTAATCAAATATGGCTGCCGATCAAAATCAAAATGGCCACTTAATTCTAGATGGTTGCCACACCCTAAAGATGGCCATTAATCAAATATAAATTGAAAAAGAACATATTTTTCAAAAAATACTAATAAAAAACTAAACATTACTATATCTATTAGTAGTTCTAACAAAAATCCAACACCAAAACCTTAACATGGCTTGGATTTATAAGGATTTTAGTAAAGGCAGCCATCTTAATCTTGTCAAGGACATTAAACATAAACAAACTCAAAGAAAACACAAAAACTCACTCTAAAGTTCCATCGAATAAAAACTTAAATGCTAGGCCCATAACCTTGTGAACCTTAACTAATTAGATAGAAAAATAGAGTATAAAAGAAAACAAAACATAAGAGCAAAAAACACAGGTCCTGCTTGGATCATAGACAAGGGAGAAGTGAGTGAGAAAAACTCTTTTCTTTAAAGGAAAATAACAACAAGTGCTGCCACCCTTTGACAACACTTGGAAACAAATACAATACAGCAGCTGCCAGGGAACAGCATAGAACTATGTGCAGATATACATATAATTACATATAATCACATGTACTGTGCTTGTCAGGAATTTACGCCATGTTCGGCATTGACGAACACACTGTCGACGCCGCATTACAGTTACAGATGCAGATGGCCTAAACAGTCCAGGCGGCAGGCGCTGTAATGCAGATCCAATCAGATCTGCAGCAGATGCGCGTCGACAACACGAGTAATCTACAGCAGATCCGCTCGAACTTGCAACAACTAATAGCAGGTAAGAGTGTGGGATGCTCAGGATCACCTCCTGCCAGCCCCATTCCACTGCCACCACTATCAGGGACACCGACAGGTTCAGGAGGCTTGTGGCAGAGTAGGCAGGGGTAATCCTCAATGCCTCTGCTCAACGCTTCCACACATCTGTCGATGACGACCCCAACCCTCCCAACTCTGACAGCAAACTCCCTCGATACCCTCAAACTTATCCAAAAAGCCGCTGGGATATTCCTAAGTGACTTAGTGGACATTGCTTCGTCTGATCTTTTCAAAGGAGAAGCAAGGGCCTGGTGCTTGACTAATGTTCCGTTCGGAGGGTGGGACAATTTTAAAACGGCATTTGCCAAAAAGTACACCTTTCAGGACCACCATGTAAAGGGCCTAATAGGAGAACTGAAACAGGGCGGCAAAGACACGATAAACAACATGATTGTGAAAATGGATCTGCTCTGTGGAAAGCTGGAGGTGCCAGAACAGGACAGTTAAAAGTTCCAACAACTTTGCAAGGCGCTAAACAAGTCCTCGGCAAAGAAAGTCCTTTCTTTTATGGAAACTCATAATACCTGGGTATCCTCGATTAAAGCTGCGCCGGTGTTGAGCGGTGCAGTGCAGATGGCAACGAAATTCCCTGTTGTCATCCCCTACACGACTGAAGAAAAGGCGGCTAAACCATCGGTTTGCTAGATAACCTTGCCACAAAAGCTGCCTCAACATCCACACGTGCAGAATGCAACCACCCAAAATGCGTGAACTCCATCAAACAAATTGGCAGATTACCACAAAGCGCCCATTAATGGCGGGTGTTATAGCTGCAGAGGACAGCACTTTTTGAAGAATTGCCCGTTTGCAAAGAAAGAGGCTCAAACCAAGGACGAAGCAATTCGAGCACACCTCGCAATGGCTGAGCACGAACTTGCATACTTCGCCACCGGAACTGTAGAAACGGCTGCGGAAAATGAACAGATGCAGGAGCCAGACCAGGTTTAGGGCTCACCTGCATCGAAAGCCCCAACTGGCTAACGCCATCAGAAGAGGACCTGAAGAACGCGATCTTTCAAATTCACAGCCTACCAGATCCCCTCCTAACTAAAGCTATCTACATGAACCTCGACCTAATCTCAGACCCTCTAATAGACACGGAATACTTAAACTTGAACCTCATGGCATCCAAAACATCAGCAAAGCCTTATATCTACATTTCCTTAAATGGAAAACGACGGCGATGATGGACACAGGCGCATTGCGATTGTTCATCAGTGAAGTGGCACTGAAAGCGCTTAATTTACCGGGCGCTGTCGAGCCACTTAAGAGACAACCATAAGTCCTTACAGGCGACAGATTGATAGAAGCGCTCGGATCAGTAGACTTGCACGTGAAATGGCTAGCAGGGAATGAAACGGAAATGTTTGATGTCCTGCCATCCGACACATACTACATACTACATCCTACTATCCGAACCATGGATGGCCCAGAACAGAATCATACTCCATTGTCCCTACAAGGACTGGGTCAGTATATATCTCCCGGGAGAGTCATTCCCATTCGCTCGTGCACTATCGTGGCCAGAGGTAGCGAATGTTGTACTCGACCAGTGGGAAAAGAAATTAAAAAGTGGAAACTGGGAGCTCCAAGTGGATTTAGATGAGTCACTAAGGAAGCTCAATGAGTTCGCACAAGCGAGCCTTCTCCGAAAGGAAAAGCACTTGTAGATGCACTGCTATCTAGGTGCACCCTAGAAGCACGAATTCAGGACAATATGCACAAGTTCATTACAAGGCACGAACAAGTGTTCGATGCCAATCTAGGCCGCGCAACATCAGTCCAGCACACAATACTGACTGGGGATAACCCACCGGTAAGTCACAGGGACAGGCTGATGAATCCAGCCAAGACCAAACTCCTACGAGAAATGGTCAATGTGCTGTCAAACGCAGGTCTTCTAATTTTGATATGTGTTGGGACTATTTTCTGCCTTATTTATCCAACATTGCTTCTCCAAGCCTCCACCTTATTTTTGTTTACTTTTTATCTTATTTATATATTTTAAAGTTTCACGACTTCATTTTTGTATATTAATTTTAGTGAGATATTACACTGTATTTATTTTATACTTATTAGCTGTATTTAATTTAATTTTATTTATTATTTATAATTTCACAGCTGGTAATTTTCCACTCAGTGCAATATCTCGGGTACTACGATTTGTTGGTGCCAAAGGCCCAACACATTAAAGCTCCATTCTTTAAATTGCTGAGAAAAGACACCACATGGACATGGTCCGAGGATTGTCAAAAAACTTTTGAAGAACTAAAACAAATACTGACTGATAAGATCGTGCTGCTTATTCCCAACTATAACCTGCCCTTCATCATCCATACTGACACTTCAAGTTGTGGGCTCGGAGCTGTCCTCATGCAGTCAGTCGACCTTGAGAAAGCACCATCTCCGGTGTCTTATATAAGCAGACAGTTACAAGAAGCTGAGAAAAACTATAGCACTTCAGAACTAAAATGCTTAGTGGTCGTATGGGCAATTAAAAATTTGGCCCGTGCATCGAATACTCGAGCAACGTGGTCGAAATCGACCACATGGCTTTAAAATGGCTCATAACAATGGAAAGCCCAGCTGGATGCTTTGGCCGATGGGCCATGCAACTCCAGCAGAAAAACATGACCATTAAATACCGTAAAGGTATGGATAATAAGGTGACGGACGCCTTGTCACGTGTACACGAGGCTCCTGAACAGGAAACCTCCACAGCACCCAACTATCAGTCTCCTGACCTGTCTGACACTGTTTTTCATATGGCAGACCACAAAATGTTCAATCTGCCCTTGGAAGACATAAAAAAGGCGCAACGCACCGACCCAATATTTTCAAGGATCATCCAATGGCTAGAATCTGACCGTGAGAATAAAACTATCTTAAACTGACTGCTGGTGACGATCCAAGAAAATAAAACAGAATATCTTATTCTACCGGACGAGATACTTCACTACTATAAACCGTCTCCCTTGGATTTATTTTCTGAGCCGATCCCGGGCTTCTCTTCCTTCAAAATTGTTGTCCCTTTGTCCCTGACTAAAAAATGCTTAGGTTTGGTCCATGATCATCCTACGGCTGGACACGGCAGAGTCGACGCAACCTTGGAGAGAGCCAGACGAGTATTCTTTTGGCACAGAATGAGAAGTGATGTTAAGAAGTATCTGACGTCCTGTGATAGGTGTTGACGATGCAAACCTGAACAACGCAAGCCAAAAGGATTGCTGCAGACGACATTTCCAACGTTAGGTCGCTTTGAGCGCATTGGGATTGATCTTATAGGTTCAAAATCGATGATGCCGAACTGTAACAGGTTTATCCTAGTAATAGTAAATTACTGCACGGGGTGGGCTGAAGTTGTACCTATAAGAAATGCAAAGGTCGAAACTATAGTGCCACAAGTACCCAGGTGGTTTCATGCTTATGGAGCACTGCATTACATTGTCAGTGACAATGGAAAGCAATTTGTCTTCGAAATATATAATAAACTGCTGGAAGATGCTGGCGTGACTCCCTTAAGAACCTCGCCTTATCATACACAGTGCAATTATACAGAGAGAATTAATCAGAACATTAAAATAATAATACAGATTTTCACCTCTCAACATAAAAACTGGGATCTCCATATTGAAGATATAAGTTTTGCAATTAGAACTGCATCGTCAGAAACCACTAAGCAGACTCCGGCAATGCTAACGTTCTTACGCGAATTAAGGCCATACTGGGATTACAGAGATGTCGCTTACGATGCTCCTTTTAACCCAGAAAAACCTTATGACTATGTCTGAAAATAATTCTTGATTCTGCAAATCGTTGCAGAGAACTAGCTCAAAAAAAGCTTTATTACAATAAATGCAGAAGATAGGGAACATTACAAATCAATGATCTAGTGTTAGCTCGTACTCACCCATTAGGTACTCTGCTTCACTAGAAGATCGCTATGAAGGTCCTTTCTGCATCATGACAACATGTCATAACAAGACCGATCACTCTTGATAAACCTAAAACTGTAAATATCTGTGATCTTAAACTCTACGTCCCAGACACAGATCCAACAGCCTGGCCACAAAAAGAGGAAAAAATAGATACTACAAATAAAAGAAATGTAAGCCGTTCCAATAAGCAGTGAAATAAAAATTCTCAACTCGACAGAACCCTTGACCATCTTTTTGCAGAAATAAAAAATAAAATAATAGTCAGAGTTCATTTGGAGAACACAAGAAATCTTTAGATTTTTTTTATGTATAGAAAATCAATTAATTTCAACTCCCTTATGACTCTTGAATAAAAACAATAAATTCATTTCATTTACATATAAAAGCTCTTTTTGATTGTTTAAGACGAATTTCCTACACGTCAATTGTATTTTCACAATTCGGAAAAATCCTGACAATAATAGAAAACAAAATCAATTTCAATCTTAGAGCAAAACATTAAGGTCCAAAAAACCAAGTAGCAAATTAAGAAAAATGTTTCACTGGCTCAAACCAAAAAATTTCTAAGTTTTTTAGGCCTAATGAATTTTCATTAGCAAAAACAATTGTTTTGCATTGAAAATTTGGCTTTTATAAATTAAAATGAATGCAAGTTTGCACTCTTGGACCTCCTAACAATCAGACCAAGCTTGAAAAGTACTTATTTCTAAGTTTTTTCTGCTTTTTTGGCCATTTTCGTTAGAAAGAAATCAAGAGTGCAACTTACACTGGCAGTGAGTTGCCGCTACTTCGTGTATTAGGTTCCGGCAAGAACAAATCTGTGAGTCATTTGCAATCCTAATCCTCGCATGAAAATGACATTCTGTGACGTCACAATGCTGTTCCTAAACAGCAAGTACGTGCCTCACTTCAATTCGAAGTAAACATTGCAAAACAACTTTAATTATGGTATGAATTACTTAAAATTAAGAAAACTAATTTCCAGAATTTTTCTTGTGATAAAAACTCATCATTAATATTCTGTGAGTTCAGGCTAAGCAAATCTTAAGATTTGCAAGCATGATAAAACAGACAAAATAGTGAAAATGAGTTTGACCAAGGTGGGATTGGCAAAGTGAAACCATGCTCACTTAAGCCTAAAACCACTTAGAAAAACTTCTAATTTTTCTCAAACTACTCATAATTCAGACAAACCAACAAAAGTAACTACTTTTGAGTGTATTGCCAAGAATTAAAAGAGAAGTACAGGGAATATACAGAAAAATAATTTATTTTCAATTAAACCAAAAAAACATAGTCACATTCAACATTACCTGCGTGTTTTAACAAAAATTAAGCCTTTTTCGGTCTCAACACTTAAAACAACTAACTGTAGAAATTGCCCCCTACATTGCAAGAAAAACATTTTTTAAACATGGTGAGCAGATAAAAACTGATTTTTGAATTGAAACAACGCAACACAATTTTGACAATGTTTTCCACCACGTGAACTAAATTTTTGCAAAAGCACAGATTTGAAGTTGGTAAAAATTCTGAAACATTTTCTTTTTGAAAATACAGAATATATTCCGACTAACAAATCACAAGTGCCTAGAAAAATCGAATTTTCACGATATAACATTTATTTTAATTGTCCAAGGTTCTTGATGTCGGGATAAAAGTCGGACTCTGCACAAAATTCATTTTTGAATTTTTTTGAGATTTTTTCCGCTTTTTGTGAGGACGATTTGGCTCATTACAGACCAAACCATATAAGTGGCTCAATCACTACTGGTCATAAAAATAAAATTATGACGTTTTCTAAAAAGGCCGTAATTGGCTACAACACGCTACGTACAGTACATTAGCAGGCCCAAACGGTATATATACCAGAACCTAACACCCAAATTTCATTTTTGCCTTTGAGTCCTAGGATTGCCCGTACGTAAATTTCATTTACAAAATTTTCATGTCTCGCCCACAGGATCGTCGCAAACTATCTGAACCCAACGAGAGAACGAGATGCCCGTTGTGCCTGGGCGAGAAGGCACTACACATCGCTGCAACACGCACATACCTCCAGTGCGTCAACTGCAGCGGTACAGGATTCCACCCTCGATCCCACCAGTGGCACTGGTGGCTCGAGAGAAACTTGTGCCTGGACACCCACAATTGGCGGGCACGGAGATGAGACGCACACTGGCCCCCTTGCCAACACAAGGAAGGGTCGAGTAGGCTGTTTACTGGCTTCGAGCCCGGTACTAGTGGCCACTGATCTCGGCCAAGCCAGCCGTCTTGTACAACGATCACTGCGCCCGCTGTTGCACCAACAGCAGCACTGAGGGCTTCGAGCCCAACAGTACAAGCTGCGACGCAACGGCATGTTTCCTCGTCCCCTGCGACTGGCACGGTGAGGGTCCACAGCCCAATAAAGAAACAGTCGCAGAAGCGACTAAGGACCACCCCCTGGACCTTGGAAGACATGATGGGCACAGACCTGCCCTACCTCAAAAGACAGGAACAGAAGATGTTGGTGAGGCTTCTGGCCTCAAACCCCAATGCTCCTTAACACTTCTACTTGAACAAACTGGCAATGGACTGCCACCGTAGACAGCAAAGGCTGACCTACAAAAGGCGGCCCAAGTCCAGTTTGCTATGGTGAGACGTGCAGCGGAGGAGGCAGCCCAGTCTGGGTTCTCCACACAAGCGACGATCCTCATGGTTGTGCCGATTGTTCAGGCCATCGACGTAACCATGGTGACCGCCCCTCCCATAGTGGTTTCAACTGTGGCAAGCTCCCCTATTCCGCCACCACTGCCAACTTACATTTTTGCGCCGAATGCGCTCACCGTTTGCAGGGTGTCTCCAGTCCAGGAACCCTAAGCAAACGACGTGACAAGCAAAGAATTGACAGAGTCCGAGATGCCCGAGGAATAGGTTAAGGAGGAGGGCAATCTAAAGCCATCCATCCATCTAAACAAGTTAGAAAGTTAAAAATGGCAAAAGCAATCAAGTTGCAAACGTACAATTTAGAAATTTTGGAAGATGATAATTACAAAACATGGCAAAGACGGATGGAAGGAATTTTTTCTGTAAATGGCGTATGGGACCATGTAGATAAGAAAACAGCACGACCAACAGGCGAAGACAAAGCAAACAAACAAGCTAATGTGATCAAATTGATGGTAAAGCAAATGTGCTTATAACAATGGGCCTATCTAGAAGTCAACTTTCCCACGTAATGGATAAAGATACTGCGGCTGAATTATGGACAGCAATAGAAGGCATCCACAAACCAAAAAGACCTACAACGCAAGCAACCCTAGTAAGAAGTTTAATGCGATCAAAATTAGCCACCACAAACAACGTTCAAGATTTTCTAAGCGAATTTACGAAAAAATGCAGCAAAATTGCAAGAATCTGGTCTAAAATTAAAAGATAAATTGAAAGTATACTTTTTATTAGAAACGCTACCAGAAAGCTTCAATATGTTTCGTACGGCAATGGAATCACGTGACGATTTACCAACATTTGAAGTAATGAAGGGTAAAATTATTGAAGAAGCAACGAAACAAAAAAGTTATGACTGCGAGAATTTAACCAGAAGTCAAGAAGCATTCGTGTCGAAAGGAAGCAATTGGAAAAAGAAAAATTATCCCAAAAACAAAAATTGAAATGAACAGAAATTCCAAGGCAAGTGTTTTAATTGCAACAAATATGGCCACCGGGCCAGTGAATATTGAAATATCATTGAACCAAAGGGAAAAACGGCAAAAGTCGATGCATTTGTTGCTACTGCATATGCAGCCGAGAAAATTAATTCAAACGAATGGCTTTTCAATAGCGGTGCTACATCACATATGTGTATCGACAAATCAAAATTTGTGGACTTAGATTTAACCATAAAATCTAAAATTCGCACAGCTAACCCTGAAGCGCCCATCCAATGTGAAGGAATTGGAACTGTAGAAATCAACATTAAAATTAGAAATGCGATCAAAATGGTAAAATTAAACAACGTCTTATACACGCCAGCAATGGATAAAAATTTATTTTCTATGACGTGCATTTTGATTTTGGGATATCAACTGTACTCAATTAAGAATGGCGACGTACTAATCAAAAGAAGAGGTGAAAATGACGTTAAACTGAAAGCAGCGTTAGTAAAAAAATCATTAATAATAAGAGATGTCGAAATAGAAAGTATGAAAATTGCGGTAGACAAAAAAACGATTGGTCAACACATTGGCATCGCAGAATGGGACATCTCAACCTCAATGACATGAAATAGCTTATGAATAAAAAAATGGTCAATGGTATAAGATTCAATAGAAAAATAAAAAAATTAAAATGCAAAGTTTGTGATCTTGCAAAAATCACACAAAAACAATACGAACATTTCGAAACAAGATTGAAGGAATTACTACAACTGGTTCACACCGATATTTGCAGACCAATGAGAACACATTCAAAGGGTGGTGCCTGTTATTTTGCGACATTTATTGACAATAAATCAAGAATGATCGAGACAGTATTTTTGAAGCATAAAAGCGAAATATTTCAAAAATTTGTGGATTTCCAGAAAAGAGTGGAACGTGAAACGGGAAACCTGATCAAAACTTTGAGATGTGACAATGCTAAAGAACTTTGTAGTAAGGAATTTAACAACCATTTGAAGAAAATCGGGATAAAACGGCAATTTAGTGTTGAATATACCCCTCAACTGAATGGAGTTGCAGAACGAGCAAATAGAACTTTGGTAGAAATGGCCAAATGTTTAATGATAGAGTCTTTATTTAAAAAGAATATGTGGGCCGAATTAATTAAAACTACAACTTATACAAGGAATAGATGCCTCACGAAAATTCTAAACAAGAAAACACCTCATGAAATATGGTACAAAAGAAAACCAGATATACGTTTTATGCAGATGATAAGCGATAGCACTGAAAAAGGGACCGCATCGAGATGATAAATTTGATCCAAAGGGAGAAGAATTTCGTTTGGTTGAATATTGTGATGAATCTAAAGCTTATCGTTTAATCAATATAAGCAATGGAAATATTGAAAGGAGGCGCGATGTATGATTCCATGAAAACATACAAAATGGCAAAACATCAAACAGCGAAATGTTATCAACTTTAGTAAGCGACAAAAACATTGATGTTGATGATGAAACAACAGCTCCTAATAATTAACGTAAAAACGATTCAAACAAAACACTTGCAATACCAACAACTAATGATAGTGATGATAGTACTTCTGAATTAGACGTATCAGAAATTGAAACACTTGAAGATGTAATGCTGACAAATGAACAAACTGTAACGAAAAAGAGAGGACCAGGAAGACCATCACTCGAAAAAACGGGAAAACGAGGCCGTCCACGTAAGATTTACAATGAATTTGATGAATTTGCACGTTTAGCAGTTGGCTCTGCCCCTTTTGATCCGATTACCGTCGAGAAGGCGATGAAAAGAAGTGACGCTAACAAATGGAAAACAGCAATGAAAAGTGAATATGAATCACTGCAAGAAATGAAAACTTGGGTATTAACTGAATCACCACCAGGCATTAAACCAATCTCGTGCAAATGAGTATTTAAAAATCTGGACGGATCAATTGCAAGATACAAGGCAAGATTAGTCGCACGGGGTTTCATGCAAAAGAAAGTAACAAGAGAAATTGAAGTAACCTACAAACCAACTGAACAAATGACAGCAGATATTTTGACAAAGGGTTTAACAAAAATTAAACATGAAAATTGTACAAAATTATTTGGTTTGAAATGATGATAAAATTATGTAAATGTATTGCTCGGTTAGAAAGAGGTTAAGGTTTTAGTGATAACCGCGCAATAAGGATATGATGTTATATCTTCCCTCTATGTATATAAAGGCTTAAATAAAGATTAGGAGCACTTCCTGTTTTGTGCTTCCCTGAAAACCCAACAGTTCATATTTCAGCCCTAAGCTTATCGTTCTCTTCAAATATCGTAGTACTCGTTTTAATCCTTCATAATGCATTTGCCTTGAATTAGTATTAAACCTGGCTAAATTGCTAAGTGTGTGTGCTATATCAGGTCTAGTATTGAATGATCTCATTAATTGTTGGTACTTGTTACTATCATATTCTGGGCTGTTGTTACAATCGTCAACATTTTGATTTCCATCCCCAATTCCTTTAGATGGGTTGCAATCGTTCATCTTGTATTTAATAAATAAATCAAAGTAATGCCATCGTCATGATAAAGTTCCATGCCCAATATTTGGCTTGGACTATCCTTTGTTGTCAATATTAAATCCTTTTTGATTAAGTTAATCATTTGTTGTTCTAATTCATCATTGTAAAATACCATTGTACAATTGTCAATGTATATTCCTATAAATACTCATTTATTATTCTGTATCTTATAATAAAGGCATTCATTATCGCTTGATTTATTAAATCCAATTTTTTATAATATACTATCTAAATATTCATGCCAGTTCCGATCCGATTGCTTAAGCCCATAAATGGATCAATTTAACTTGCATGCCATCGTTTTATCATCGTTAAATCCAGGTGGTGATTGCATTCACACCTCTTCCTTAAGAGTACCGTTTAAATATGTGGTCTTAACGTCGTGTAATCTTATTTTAGCTTTATATTGCACTGCTATATCAATTAATAATCTAATAGTTTCTGTTCTTGCGACAGGAGAGAATGTCTCCTCGTATGAGTTGCCATATTTTTGTGCACAGCCTACTGCTACGAGTTGTGCTTTAAATTGTTCCACTGCGCCATTTATGGCCGGTTTAATCCTAAGTACCCATTTACTCTTAATAGCTTTTTTACCTTTGGGTAATTTCTTTAAGGTCCAGACATTAAGTCTATCCATATAATTTAATTCATCATTTATGGCTTCAATTCATTTGTTCTTCTGAGGACTTTTCATAACTTCGTCAGAAATGAGAGGGCTATATAGGAATTGGAAGCATGGGCGAAGCCACATCGAGCACACCTAACTTTTTCCACTATGCCTAGATCTGCCCTTGCACACTGAGCATTAAGCTAAATAATTAAATTTTATGTGTCAACAGTAAAAAAAAGAAGTTATTACACAAGCTTTAAATTTTCTTTGAATATTTGATATAAATGGTGTAATTCTACAATTTTTAACCTGTTGAAAGTTGAAGTGTTCTGCACTGCATTATATGATAAAAATCACGAAGCCAAATG
>JAQFZN010001541.1:0-15217 GCA_034687075.1 Geophilus carpophagus
TGTAAGTGGCCTATTTTCTTTCTTAAATGAGACCAATTATAGTCTCTTATAGTGTCTGGGGGTACAGGTGTGGATCCCTAGAGGGATGAGGTCAAGAGAGGGGAATGGCTCAAAGGGAGGTGTGCTTTTTAAATTTTTTTTTATTGTTATTATTTTTCCCTCTCTCTCTCTGTTTCACACACACTGCGGGCCCCCGCCTCCCCCTGCAGCGTGGGCCGTGTTGGCAAGGTTATGCTGCAGGCATAAATAGATGTGCTGGCACTCACTGGTTGTCTCTTGATAAGAAAAGTTGATAAAGCGAGATAAGTATCAAGAGAAAAAACAGAACACGTGACAAGTTGAAGTGGAGGAATGGGTGAATTGAGATCGGGCCGAAATTTTGCGTCTTGGATTTCGGTAGATGGTGTGATAATGTTGTTTGGTCACTTCGCGCCATTATGGCAGTTTGGCTAAAGAGGAAATCTCGTGTCATTTCCTTTGCTCTTTCTCGCGCTCACTCTTTCTGGTGTTATCAGACGCAGCAGATCCCTCACCCAGTCCCCTCCTCCACCCATGGCTTGTGCCTTGATAGTGTTTATATGGAAAAGATTGTTGCTTATCTCTTTGTCGCACTTCTCTCTTTATATGGCAGGGGTGGACGGAGGTTTAATGCCAGATTAGACCAACGGAGCGCGAATATTTTCCAGTTGACCTGCCCGATGGACATAGCCGCAGGTTTTGCTTCACCGTGTCACTCAACGTGCTCGATTTATAGTGTAATTACCGTTGCGTAATTATTACGTCACGCTTTAAATGTCCATTGTTTTCTAGACCGGAATTATGACCGGTCCTATATATTGGCTACCTGTTGATTTCAGAGGAAAAGGAAAGGGAGAAAGTAGTAGCTTATGCGAATTTTATTTACAGGGTGTGGTTCGCTATGCTTGATAATAATGTTTATTTGTGCATTGTTTTTTATCCTCTTATTTCATGTTATGAGCATGAATTGTAATTGCATTTTGCACACTTTGATTAATAAACTTTATGTATAATTTAATTTTATCACTCGAAGGTTACCTAATTTTGTTTCCTCCACCTGCTTGTTTCTCTACACCTGCCTAATCCCGTGATGGTTGTAAAAAAAATTGATTTCCTCCATTTTTTTCCTCTCTCGGTTACTTTTAAACTTCTTTTTCTCCTTTCAACTGTAGTAGTAGTAGTAGTGGTACTCCTATCTCACTGTACCCTTTTTTAATGAATGTGTTGCTTTTTTGTTTAATCTGTGGCGAAGATCCTCAAAGGATTAATATTGTCAAGTTTTTGTGCTCGTGTGCATGATGACATGTTTTTATACAATGTCGACAAGCGGAAGGGTTGCTTAAATGGTGGCAACAGTTCCCAGGTGCATTGTTTTTATTATTTGCCTTCTTTTCTCGTGCTTGTATGACCAGATGGCAAAGCTTACACTATCCCCCTGCGGCCAATCTGCACCTATCTCATTCTCACGCGTGATTGTGGAATGTAGACGCTTTTATGTCAAGATTTTTTTTCTCTTGTCGAGTTGAAGTTTTTATTTTATAATTTAATTTTTTTATACAATGTCTGTTTTGTAATGTAATAATGATAATGTGTAATTAATTTGCTGTTTTGAATTTTCTTTTTTAAATGCATTTGTAAAAAAAGAAGACTTTTACTAAATCTAAATTTGAAAATGACAATGAAACGAATTAAGAAAGAAAATAATATTTATTTGATTGAGAGGGAAAATGATGTAGCGTTGCTATGGTCACCTCAGCCTCACGTGTACAGAGTGAGGTTGAAGAGTGGAAGGAAGGCGTTTTAGAATGCACACGCACGGTAAGTAAATCACGGAGTGAATTTGTCAGTTAGGCTCGCTAATTTCAATTAACACACAATGATGGCCGTAATTATCTCTGCTCTTGATTAAAGCGCTCGCTGTAATATCTGCTGTTGGTGCAATAAACACGCACGCGCCCTCGCCTTCGCCGTCCTCCCTCCTCTATCCTCGTGTTCCTTGGTCATAATTTTCCTCGGCCCACTATACTATACACACTCGCCCTTAATATTTTCATTCCCAGCTGAATATTTTGACCAATTAATGTTGTCGCAATTGGATTTTAGAATTTTTTTTTTCAATCTTTTTTTATTTTCCAGTTTGAATTGGATTGAGAAAAGATAACAATTTGATTAGGATGCTCATTTTTTCGCTTGTTTCGTTTGTGTGTGGTCTCGGCATTTTACTCGGAACTCGTCCTTAATCTACTATTTCGTTGTCTGGGAAATTTATGATGTGACCACTTTAATGGTTGGCGAGATGAGCGTGTGGTTATCCAGTTGCTCACGTTATCAGTTGGCCATTTTCATTTGGCCAGACCACTAAATGTATTCCATAGTTAGCAGACATTTCATTGCTCATTTTTTTCAGTTCGACTCGCTTCAAAACCAGGTAATGCTGGGAAAAATTGGAAAAGCAAACTTATCGCTGGACGAGCGGTTTTAAGTTTCCGTCTTTTTCTTGGTCTGTGTCCACCAAGAAGCGTTGTGGGGATGGTGTATGCAAATGAGCTTGCTGTCATCCATAAGAGAGAGGGGAGATGATATTCGAAACCCCTTTCCTTCCTCCCTGCAAGTCTTATCAGCATTTCTCTCCGCCGAGCAAAATCACCTTTCCCCCTCGCGTCACGAGTGTCCAGCGATGGGGAGAAGGGAAGGGCAACTTTCATTTTCTGTCGTCCGAGGGCCACCGTAAATGGCATTGTGCTTGCGACGTGACAAGACTGAAGGGTGGTGGAGGGGGGAGCGATAAACATCATGGGAACGCGCGCTTTGCCGTCCGCCACCAGCCAAAAGAGACATTTTTATCGCGGACCGTTTGCCGAGAAGACGTCTCTCGCCGCGTTTCACTCGGCCGTGTTTTTGAGCAGCGTCTCTCTCAATCGGCCGTCTCCTACCTTCCTTGGTTGTCCGGCGGCTGTCATAGAATGTCCGAGAAAGAGAAGGTCTTGCTCAGCTCCCTCCCCTTTCCCTTTTTCTCTCTCTACCTCCACACTCCTAGACTCGTTCCCCTCATCATCTTCCTGTGGACACCCCCATCTTGCCGCCGCCTTCTTCAGGAAATGGGTCTTGTCACTAGGCCACCATTCATCACGATGGTGGGTATCGGCCATTGCTAACCGAGATCCATCACTGGTGGTCACTCCATCACTTGAACGATGCGTGGGCGCGCGCGCGTTCATGGCCACTGGCCGAATGGTCAGCAGAATAAAAATGAGTTAAGTTGGATTCAACACACGGATCAAGTGGTCGTTAAATAAATGCGCCAGGGTTGGATTTTTGTGTATGAAAAATGGAAGAGGGATGCGTTGTGTCAGGTGTGATGAGGGCGGATGGATCCTTGAGTTTTTTTTTCTTGGCGTTTATAAATTAGTATGTGAAATTTGGACCTTTTATGCCACGTTTGGGTTGATTAACACGGCGCAAGTTGTGATGTCGCTAGGATTTTTTGGTCATGTTTTAACGATAAGAGGGTTTGACAGGGCGTTTCCTCGTCAACTTCTCACCTGTCACTTTTTATTTTTATATCCAGTTTTTAATTCATTTTTTCATCTCTTTATTTTTTATTTGGTTAATATAAAAAAATCTCACGCTCGAGAATTTTTTTATATAAATAAATTATTTTTATGAGTTATTATCAAGATGGGTGTGTGTTGATCTACTCTTAATTCTTTTCAAACTGGTCTTTATGAAGTCGAGATAAAAGATTTGTGGCAAGTTCCCCAGGTTTCGGATGATGATGATGATGATGAGGCTCAATCATAAGATAAACATTTTTAAAAAATCATAAATTATTTATGTTATGTTTACATTTTTTTCAACTGATACATATTTTAATTTTATTAACTTCTTATTATTAATTAATATTTAAAAACATTTAAACAATTCCAAATATTCTAGTAAAAATAATATAAAGTGTTTATACAGAAAAAAATGATAAAAAGTTTATCTTGTTGTTATAAGCTGGACGTCTGCTCGTTATCATGTGCAGTAGTTTAAAAAAAAAGGAAAAAGAAAAAAAAGCACATTAGGAGTATGTGGCACAACGGCGCTGTGTCTTATCGAGGCCCAAGTAAGTTTTTCCATAGACGCTGGACCTCCATTCATCATCCGATGCTATCATTTGCCCACCACTAGACACCCCTTCCTCTTTCCTCCCACCCACCTAACTCCAACTTCCTCCCACACTCCAAATATCTGTGCTTATGGGGCAGTAAAAATCTCATAATCATTTGGATTTTCTTCCATTTTCATTTCTCCAACCCATTTCGAACCCGTAAATTCGTAATACAAACAAATGTAAGGATTTTCTTTTCCCCTCTGCAATTTTATTTCCACTGCGTAAATATTTGTGATGAAATATTTTAGAATTTTCTTTTTTATAACCTGTTGTTCACCTGCGATCATTTTCCGCTAGGGGGATTTTTTATTTAATGTTTTTTTACTGTTCCGCAACTTTAATTGAGGCTCCAATTAAACTCGTGCACCCGAATTAAGTAGGCGGAGAGGGAAAGATGAGTGATTTTTAAAAAGCAGTAAATCGTTGGCCATTAGGTTGTGTCGCAATGCGTGGGTGGGGGCCCATCTGCTCGTGTGGCCCCCAGCCTCTGCTACTCCTGTTGCTGGCCATATTTCATGGCTGTGATTACAGATGGCCGCTCTGATAAGTTTGCCAGGCCCTTCACCAATAAAAGGCTCTCTCTTATCGCAGCTTGGCAGCCGTGATCAGGGCGATAACGCTGCGCCTATTTGCATATTTCATCTTTATTATGTGTGTATTATAACTGAGTAAACCGCCTCTGCAGTTCTTAGCATTATTTTTTCTTGATTTTTTTTTCTTTTTTATATTTGTTTTTTATTTATTTGATTTGAATGGAGGGGCGTGGTTGAGAAGTAACTGGTTAGACTTGTGTTTGTACTTCGTGGCCACCATCGAGTCTTATCTCGACGTTGAGAAAAAGCCTACAACTAATGTGCGAATTGTGTACATTGGATTAAAGAAGTTATGATTTCTTTCGAGAAATAAAAAAAATAGTGAAAATAATTTTTTAATTTATCTTTAAGGCCCCTAAGGTTTGATGTTAATCTCGTGTCATACATTTCGTACTTTAATTTTTTTTTATTTGGCCCACAGTGAAGTTTTTTAATGTTCATTTTTTCTTTTTCTCCAACCTTTAGGCACACGAAGGAATATAATTTTTTTTAATAGTTTCTATATTTTTGTGTTTCTATTTGTGTTTATTGTTTGTTCTAATTTGTTTGAGAAAAAAAACTAACTAATTTTGATAATCAGTTAACTTTGACATTTAATAATTAACAGAAAAAAAATATGGCGGCCTTCAGCACATTTTCTCCCTGTGTTGTTCCTTTTTGGTCTGATACGCATCTTCTTGGAAGATAAAATTTCATGACGTCATACGGTTGTGAGATGTAAAGATGTCGAGAAAGAAATTTCTAAAATTCTCTATCAACTTAAAATAAACGAGTTTGTTTTTGTTAGTAAAAGAACTGACAATTGAACTAATATGTAACAAATTACACGATCTATTTCCATGGAAACGTGAATGCGTGACATAATTAAAGACAAGACATAAACTGTGAGAGTCAGAGTCACGCAAAGAAAATAATCCGTAAAATTTAAATTTCCTATAGATAAAGGCATTATAATTTTATGTCAGTTTTATTGCAGGTAGAAATAGAAATTGGGAAGAAAATAATTTAGCTTAATACAAAAGTGGGCGACTATCCTTGGCTTCGTCAAGGCAAGATGGACAGATAAAAAGATAAATAGATAGAGCAGCCATGATGGATGACGGAGTGCGGGCGCCTGATAAGTTGGCTGTGTGCGATGTTGGAAAGAGATAAGAAGCCAGCGATGGAAACTAAAGATAACGAACGCCACTCCATCTTGATAGCAAAAGCTGCAGGGGCTACTGGCAAACTCATCAGATTGCACGGACAGATAAGCAAGACAGGAAAAAGAAGAGGGAGTTGCCACAAACTTATCCTTATCTCATTGAAAATATATTTTTTTCCTTTCTATTGCTATTATTTATTCTCTTGAAACAATAATTTGCAATATTTCTTATCACTTAAACTGAACGTGAAAAGTCCCCGACCTTGAGATTGTCACGTGTTGAACACACTTTTAGACAATGGCCAGTGGTAATACCAGTTTGAATTGAAGGATTTATTTTGCGCAAATTGTTTGACGTTTCAAGTAGGTGTTAATGAAATTGTTAGAGCTCGATGTAAGGAAAACGCTGTGGGCGAAAACAGAAATATGTGGGAGGGCCGAAAATTATTCCCAGACCGCCCTGTCCTCGGGCCAGGGGCCAGGTAAACAAAAGATGGTGGGCAGGTGATCAGTATCTACGGGGTGGACCCGAGCCATCGATTCAACAATGGCAGGTGGGCTCAGATTTGATTGGGATTTGATATCACCACGATTCACCCTGGGGCCCTTTAAAAGAGGAGGGGCACGAACCTCGTTCTAAGAACCGGATTAGTGGAACACCTGAGTAAATGAAAATGAAAAGAGTAAAGAGAGAAAAAAAAAGTAATTTTGTTGAATGTTTATACTCACAAATGGGTGTATGATTATGCTAATGAGATGGATGATGAAGCGATGGAAAAATTAATGAGATAGAAATTCGGTTGAAAAAGATGATGAGGGAAAATAGGTGAACGTAATAGAAGGTGGAAGGGATAGTAGGCATGCGTATTGAGAGAGAGAGAGAGAGAGTTGAGGTCTGGAAATTAAGATATCGCCTACCCCATCAAGGCCTCCAATCTGGAGCGGCGCGATAATCACGCATGATTAGGCGAGCGCGCGGCCGGCCGACGGGGCCGAGTCGCCTGCGCGCACCCCGATAAGGATGGCGGAGGATGGGGTGGGCGCCGAGCGGGGGCGCTTTTTGCCTGATTAAAAGGTCTGATTGGCGCGCGTGCGGCGACGAGATTGTGCGAGACGTTCCCTCTCTCTCACTCGCTCTTTATCTCACCATCAGCTATCGGCCATTTTTCCAAAATGGAGGGGTGGGGGGATAGGGGTGCCTTATCAGTGGCGCACCAAATGGATTTCAAATGTAAATGGCCGCCAGTGTCGCTCTTATCGCTTCCGATCGCCGACACCAAGGATTAATATGCGCTCGCGCCTTAATAACCAACCCACCTCCACCCATTTTCTTCCATTCGACAACCTCAGTTCTTTTGTGCCGATCGTCGGTTTGTGACTTTCTTTTTTTCGGAACCAAAGACATCTTAGTAGATGATGATATGGTGATGATAACTCGATGTGCAGTGAGAAAAGTTTAAGGATTTAATTGATTGAATCAAACTGAATTTTAACCTTTTTATAAATTCATTGTATCGATGAATGTGTGTGTGAAAAAAAGAGGGAAAAGCGCAAAAGGGACACGTGGTTTATCGCAGACGCCATTTTGAGGCGGCGGCCTTCACCACCTTCCTCACCCGTTGCGATAACACTTTTATCGTGGCGACAAAAAGGGACCCCCAGCCCACGCCCCCGCATTGACTTATCTTGATAGTGTGTGGGGGCGGCTACTATTACTTTGAAGGAAAGAGAGTAGAAGCGTCCCTCGTGCAAATTGGGTGTAGGAAAAGAAAAAAAATGATGTTAGAGAAGGGGTTTTATTTTTCTGCATTTAATCTCTTATGTGTGGGTAGTGTCATTTTTCTTGAGATTGAAACAAAACGGTTGAGAAAATTTCAATTTTTTTCGTTTAATGACTTTGAAGTTTGTTGTGTGTCTGTGCGTGACAAATGAAGAATTTTGTGTTTATTGTTGCAAGCAAGTTGTATACATGGTGCGTGTGTCGTTTATCGGGGGTCATTGAGGACAAGAAAAGAGAAGGATGGCATGGGTGTTTGCAAGTTCAATAAACAAAACGTGCTATCGTACGCGTGCATCGGGTTAATTAAATCCATTATCAACGTCTCCGATTGTTTTAAGCTGCTTGTCGTGCAATATTTCATGGTGAGAAGTCGACAAGACGCCCTACTCCTCTTCCTCCAACCATCTCTTTTCCTCTCGTCCGATCCGATCTTCATGTTCAACATAGAAAAGTAACGAAAGGGGTTGTGGTTTCCATCCGAAAGGGACTCTGACGTGCTGGCACCGTTCTGTGATGGTGATAAATAGAGGCACCGATAGGCATACATGGCCTGCACCTACCCCATCCCCTTCTTCCATTCCTTCCTCCTTCTCTTCTTATCACGTGACACTGGGCGCCATCTTGAACGGATCCATCCCATCCGAAACCGCAAAGCTGTAGAACGCGCCAATGAAAGTGCTTTTGTTTGTTTGGTTAATTGAGTGCATTGTATTAAGCGGTGGGTGTAGAGAGAGAGGGATAAATTAATTAATATAATATCTTGTCATGATAGTTTAAGCTTAATTAAGAAAAACAGAAAGATCTGAAAACAATTCATTATGATGAGAAAAACAGTATGGAATTTTTTTTTGTTTGTCTCTAGTTATACTTAAAAAGGGATTTACCTTTAATCTTTTCGTGTGTTATGAATTTTATATCCTGTTTTCATTCGATGTACGTTAGAGATGAATTATTTTTACATTCATAATCAGAGATTCAGTGCATTCACAGACAAAACTATGAGATTATTTTTATGAATAAATGTGTAATAACAGAAATATTTTCGAAATAAGTATCTAAATTGATCATTGTTTAGCATCCTTTTAACTATTTATTTATTGTTTACTCTCGATTTCACAGCAAAAGATTGAATTTATATTGGTTTTTCGAATGCATTAAGTGAAAACTTATTAAACTGCGATTAAATTGACAATAATTAATAGGTTAATTGATGTTCGAACATTGCATCGATAGTATTGTTTGCTTATAATTTTGATCGATATTAGGGCTAATTAAAAGATAATTCGATCTATTGCTATTCAATGACTTTTTATTGATCTGATAAATCTATTTGATTTTTTAAAAAGAAATTGTTCAAAGATAATCTTAAATTAATTGAATCAAGGGGTAAGTGAACAAAGAAAAGAACGATGAGAATAGGGAATAAAATAAAGAAGAATCAGGAAGAAAACTGTTGAAGAAACTGTTGATTGTGACCTAATTAATTAGCGTTGCCTGGCGGCGGGGTCTCGTCCTCGACTGGAGTGGACGAAGGACGTTAGGGTTAAGCAAAGACGATGAAGCTGTCGCTCTGGGCAATTCATCCTCCTTTTGTCAAGATGGTATATATATTTTTTTTATTTTTATGTAATGAGTTACAATCTGTGAAAATAAATCACTAAATCAGGCAATGCATCGACAGCGAATGCTTCGAATTAACCAAAGCGCATCTGTATGAAGAAATTGAAGTGCTAGATAATTTTTTTCTACCAAAAGTCGGCGAAGGAAAAATTTCCTTTTTGTCTGCATAGACGTGGTGATCGATGGGTACAGTCCCACATGACGTCGATTGAACTGCTATCATTTGATTGGGTGTTGTTATTTAGAAGGGTTTAATAAAAGGGTTAAATAAGTGTGAAAAATTTAAATTTGCATAAACTATTTTTTTTTATTCAATTTTATTTTTAATAAAAGAGTTTAAAAATTGTTTTTTTTTTTTTTTTTTTGGTTAAAAAAAATTCATTGTGGCGGGTAGGCGTCTCTCTTCCCTTTGGTAATTATCCCCACCCTCTCTTTTCTCTTCGACTTGCACGTCACGTGCGCGGTTTTCGCGTCGCTTGCTTTTCTTTTTTTTCTTTTTATCCATGGGGTGTGATAGACAGACACAAGAAGGAGGTGGTTCATTTCCACTGATGCACGTGCTGATGAGTTCAATGACTGTCGGAATGCTGCGACTGTCAATCAGCAGCTCGGGATGTGGAAAAGACTCCTTTTTTTTCTCTTTCTTTTCTTTTTTTTTTAAATATTTATTTAATTTTGTATAGGAAAACTTTTTCCATCCCTAGTTTCTTTTTTCATTCGTATTTGGAACATATTGAGTTTCCATTTGCAATTTTTTTTATTAATATTAAAATAGAACGAACGAGTATGTTCTAAATAAAGGGAGCCAGGACGAGGAGAGGGGGGAATCAGCTGTTTATGGGGGAGATTTGGTGTGGAAAAGAGGGGTGAGTTATTGGTTGAGTGTCAATTTGCTCTTTTTGCCCTCGAATTGACTCGTGACCCTCTATCAATCAAAAAGCCAATCACAGTCACAATGTTGCTAATTACCTTTTTGCACGTTGCCATGGCTACGGATGGTTGGTATTTTCCACCAGTTGCACTTTTCTTTGCGAACAACACAGCATGTAGTGAGTAAGAAACATTATACTCGTGATTCATGCGGTGTCAAAAATAATTTTTATCTCAATTTTTGTGTAACTCGATACTTTTTTTTGTATACATATACACAAGACTAGTCTACTTTTTCTAAACGTGTATGTAAACTTTTATTTACATTCATCTTATCGTATCTGGATTCACTTGATAAAGTTCCTTCTTTGTTTCCAAGACCTTATGAATAATAGCAAAATCCTTCCTCGTTCATTGATTAACGTGTTCTTAGAAGCAAAAACAATTCGAAAAAAGAACTGTTTGCAAATTTTATTGAAAGATTGTGTATGGCCCATGGCGTGCTCAAATTGTCGGCCATTTTTGTTTTGGTGTATATGGCTGAGACAGCAGCAATATTTCATACTAGAGATTAGAGCGGCGAAATTTAGGCCTGTAAGCCCACACCAATCCATTTTCATTATCTTATCTGGCTCTTTATCAGTGGGCTTTTCCTCTTCGCCTTATTTTTTTCTCTCTTATTCCTTTCCTTCATTCTTCTTTATCTGAATTTGGTAGTGATAAACAAATCCTAAAGTGCATTCCACAGGGAGCAAAATAGGCGATTTGCTGGGGTGAGGTGGATTTGCAAGTATGGGGGTGCGGAAACGCCCACTGGTGTAGACTTGATGAAAAGATTTACATTGGATTTGCAGAGAAGCAAATATCATCTCCCATGTGTGTCACCTATGCTAACTCATTGACATTTGTATTTAGTAATATTTATTAGACAAGTTAAAAAAGATAAATGAGCAACTTGGAGAAGTGGCAGGTGTAAAGAGAACATAACACGCGTTTGTGAGACTTGCAAAATACTTTCTTAATTTTATTGGCAGTTGGGCAACGTCTTGAAGGTAATTTGCTTCTGGCCGCTATCAGTGATAAGGTGCCGGGATGGGTGTGGCGTTTGAGTTAGGCTGGGGGGGTGAGGAGAGACGTTCGATTGATGCCGTCAGAAGGGGGCGCTATCGGCTATCGGTGGCAAACACTTGGCGTCATAATTGAAGTTAGTATTATTTTATGACGGGGCGAGGCGCTGCTGACCCTCCATCCCTTCCTTTTTTTCTCCCCTTCGCGGTTTTCTTCGCCATCAATTTCTGAAAAGTTGAGCAAATCTCGCGCCGTACGAGATGGGTCCGTCGATTGGCCTTCTCGGCGCCGCCGCCCGCTTGCCGTATTGTGTGGGCGGAGTGTGTTCGGTGCTGATAATTCGCGCCTCTTGCGTATAACTGGCTGGCAGACGCAAGTAAGGTGGAGTTTTCTGGATGCAAAGTGATAGGGAGAAGGAAAAACATAAACTCGACATTTTTTTCCAATTTGTTGCTTGGCTTGTTATGAAACATTTTCTAGTCATCTAGGGACATTGAGTTTGATTCAACAAGACGAAAAAAAAATAAATAGAAAAATTTTCTAATTTTTATTTGTATTTTATGAAAAAAAAATGTTGAATATTTTTTCAAAGGAGAAGGTGAAGCGGAGAAAATGTGAGAAACGGTTCATGGATACCCTTCTTTTCTACTTGTTGTTTGATATCCATCTTTGGGACTTTCACGAAACTCGAGGCCCAGACCTAGGTTCCGATAGAAGGCGCCTGATAGGTGTTTGTGAATCCGATTGGCTATTTGGTTCAAGGGGCCACACCTCAGGGCGAGCCTGTTGTTGATGGCAATCGCTGAGGCACAAAGACCTACACTGTGCTGGATGTGAGTCACGCCGAGAGCTTATCACATCCACTGGCCAACCCCCTCACTCCCTATTCCTTCGCTTATCGCACTTACTCACAACTCCACCTGGCGGAGTATCACATGATCGTCTCGTGTTTAGAGGCTGCAAAATGTGACGACTGACGGATTGAGGTCATTTTGTTTTGGTTTCATAGCTTGAAGGCGTGTTAAAGTCGAGTTGATACAAGACAATGTTGTAGCGTTATATCAATAGATGGAGCTGATGGATGTGCAGTGCAGTGCACCAGTCTTTCTCAATGGGTGATTTGTGGGCGTTGTGATAAGTCAATCAGCGAGGACCAAGTTTACTCTCTCATTAACATGTTGTCTATTCTTATCTAGCGCCATTTGTAAGTGTGTTAAGGTGGCGGCCTCTATTGACAAAGAAACTAAGTTTCAACTTTTGTTGTTGTAAGGGCTTTGTATAGTTTCTCTCTTTTTATGGGCCCTCAGCGGATAGGGTGAAAAATAGAGCAATTAACACTTGTTTTTATGAAATTTAATTACTCTTAATCTAATTAAGTTTTATAAAAGCAACGTTTTTGAATAAAAAAACACTGATTATGACATGTGGTTCAACTTGAGTCGTAAAAGTTAACACTTTTCTTATCTGCAAGTAGTAAGCATACTAAGCTACTTCTGCAATGGTACATGAAAATCCTTTGCTCTTTATTTTTTAATCATTATCTTTAGAAAAGACAGGAAGTAAACTCACCAGTTTATCAGAATTTGATAATTACTAATGACATTCCAAACAGAATAAACAAATTGAATAACATTATGAAGAAATTGACTTATTCGTAATCATTGCTTTCGATTCAGAATAAATAATTAAAAATTAACATTATTTTGTAAATGCAACAAATAAAATTCAAATTATTAAATAAATGAAAATAATATTCAAAGATTATTAACATCAATCAGAAAAATAAGAAATGTTGAAAAATTTCATTTTTTGAAACGTAAAATTAAAAATTTGTTTTCGTAACGATCTGTCTACTGACGATTAGTTGATCCCAAAATTTGAATCTAGAAAACAAAAATCCATAGTTTGACTTTGTATTACGAATTCATACATCAGATTTGAATGCACTGACTGCATTAAGAAAAAGAAGTTGACCATTTGGAGCAAATGCTCTGGAGACCAAATGATAAAACGATGCTTTTCCTTTCCCCTTATTCTCCCCTTCTTCGAGGTTAAATGGATTGTTGTTTTTATCGTTTTTCTTTTTTCTTCGCAATACAAGTCGTAAGTGTTTTTGATTTGACAGGAAAAAATTGTTGTTGAAATATTTTCGTGAATTTGACTTGTGATAGCTGCTACACTGCGGTTGAGGCCGGTAGTTCGCCCTTAAAATTTTCCATTGCTTCTGATCGGATGTGATAATGGTTGGTATCGGTACTAATTATCTTGAAATTAATTCAAGTTTATTTTTTTCTTTTTTTGCTCTTGTTTCGTAGCTCGTTTCTTATCTTTCGCAGATTGCAGCTTATCAGTTTGCATTCTCTTTTCAACTTGATTTATATTCGTGACGAGTTCTAGATGTGGCAGGATGAAAACTTTTTTTTTCTTCTTCTTCTTCCATTTTTTTACAACCTAAAGTTTACAACAACAAAAAAGCAACATTTTTTCAATCACATACAGTAATTATCAGCAAAAAACAATTTTATTCTAAATAATAGAAAAGTGGGAAATATTTTACATTTTTGAGCTGTTGAAGTTGATTTGATTTGAAAACCAACGTTGGACAAATTTCTTCAAATCCCTCCAGCAATGGATATTCAATATGGCGCAATGTAGATGGGATAGGGGTGAGGAAATAAAAGGAATAAGGGTGGGGGTAAGTCACGTAATGTCCATAATGTCGCCTGAGGGAGAAAAGAGGATGAAACGTACAGATGTGTGGGGAGGTTGACCAAAAGTATAAAAGCAGATCTCAGTCCCAAGAAGGAGGAATGAAGAAGAAATTGGAAAAAAGTGTTTGCTTCCAATATCTCTACCATGTGGCTCATCCCTTCACACCCTGCCCCTCCCTCACCGATGTGAATTTATGCAAAAGAGCCATCCCCTCGAGCGATGGCAAAAGGAAACAGAATAACAGCTCGAGTCCCAAGATATGGACCCATCTGCTATATATACTGTGCGTATTTCTTTGAAAGGAAACGGCCACACTGCGTCAGCTGGTGGTGGGAAATGCATTCACCACAATCGTATGCGTCCTTCTTAATATTGACTTCTCCCTCTCGTGTCCGATTTTTATTCCTTGTGAAAAAAAAGTCATAATTTACTGTGGACGGAAAAGATTCCAGAGCTTTTTTCCCGTCGTGTGTAGATTAAGATGTATTTTTACATTTAACTTTTGCCTTTTAGAATTATAAAATAACAGAATTGGAAAAGTTGAGAGCAGATTGGGCTTTGCTGCTGAAAAACATAATTTATTCTCGTGTAGGAAAGTAAGCTTTAAGCCGGTAATTTATTGAGAGTTAATAGTATAGTGCATTTTCAATTAAAAGGTGTAAGGTTTACAGCCCAACCGACTAGTTTAAAACAAGCATTTTATCTGTTAAAAATGATTTGATTTGTGCAATGTATTAGGTTTAGATCAGGATTGAATTTAATAATGATGTGATGTTAATTAGTAAATGTTGACAATAAATTGAATGTGTTATATAAAATGCATGAATAAATTCTACATTGGAATACACTTTGCAAATTTGAAAAATGTGTAGTGATTTACATTACATCTTTTACCAGTAAAAGTTGATTTGAATGCAATATTTTGCTTAAATTTTTTTAATTTTAACAAATTAATTAATTAATTAAATTTTGGGTCATTGGCATATCAATACGGATTAATTAAAATTTAAAATTAGTAAAAAATTGAAAACAACAAAATTAAAATGTTTCTTTTTTGTCACTTTTAAATTTATATTCGCTACTTGAACAGTATTTTATATATTTCTAATTTAAAGTGATTAAAATAAATCTCAATGCATAATTTGTATCATAAATTAAAACAAAATTTTTACATTCTATTTTCAATGATTTAATGTAGATAAAATCTCTTACTTGCTATGGATTTGTCAATACCTTGGTTGGACACAATAGTTTTA
>JAQFZN010001542.1:0-15216 GCA_034687075.1 Geophilus carpophagus
CACTCGAAAACACAAATTAAACTGAGTAATGTTACACACCTGCAATAAACAGGTTTAAATACTTTTCGAACCCCCCTTCTGTTTTTTTGTTATGCAAACATAAAGCATCACGCAATGTTTTATTTATGTCTTTCAAGTGCTTGAAATAATGTAGTATATGGAAATGGCACTTGGATAACAACATACAATATTATTACATCCCTACTGTCAGGTTCAGTGCTGGAAAACTCTTGAAGATAGTTGTTTAGTTTCAATTTGTTGTAATGGCGTTCAGCTGACAACATTGCCACAAGATTTCACTTTATTTGACCTTAGCCTTATTTTCACATTACTGTTTCTGGCAGAGGCGTAGAAACGAGTAATAAATTGTAGCACAAATAAATGGGACTGCGAGATAAAAGTTAATAAATGCTGGACTACTGAGCACATTTTAATTAAAGTAACAAATAGTTTTTTTTTAATTTAATATTATTATTGTAATTTTTATATTCCTTTCGCTTGTTTATTCTAGAACTTATAAATTCCATTAAAGTATAGCCAAGTTTGAAATTTATTTTCGTACTTTATTTTATTTATTTATGTTTTGCTGTGCAATATTTTCCTTTAACGGGTACAAACTTTGGTAACGATCTTGAACTGACCTTCACGTCCGTTTTCGAGTATCTCATGTTAGTGAATAATTCACAAGTTTCACGAGATTGACGGAGGTTCGTTAGCTGAGGTCTTTTTCCTTTAAGAGATTGAGGTGGGACAGAACCTTTTTTTTATATATTTTTGTGCAGAGTGCACACATCTCAGGCAATCAATCTGATCAAAGCCATTTTGTAGGTGCGTGCACAAGTTCTTGCAGAGTGTGTCTTGATGGTCTTCTTGCTTTAGCTGCTAGGACTAATGCATTGACGTCAGTGAGAATCAATAGTGTTATCTGGGACTGATTCTGTTTAGGAGAATTCCATTTTCTTTAGAAACACTTGAAAATTGATGCATAAATTTGATAAGCTTCATTATTTCTTGTAATGTACCAATTGAATTTCTAAATACTTAATTTGTAAAACATCCACAAAGAAAATCTTTTACTATTTTATCACATTTTTTCAGGTGTTCCTGTATCCACACAATGGGATGTCCGCGGTTATTACTATCCTATACAGATATCACAGTACGGACTGAGTCATTACAGCAAAAACTTTTCCGAACCAAAACCAAAATCACTTATTTACGAAGATGGCGAAATGCACAGGGGATTATGGCAGGTGCGAGATTTATCAGCACATACATCCTACAAATGGGACAAAGCAGCTAACAGTCGTGTCATGGTGTTTTCAACAGCTGGTAATTATAAATAAAGTGAAATTTAGCGTTTGAGAAACTTTTTTAAATTGTGTAATAAATTTTTTATTTTAGAATCATTGGATAGTGGCGTTTTATTGAAACTGGACGAAACGACTGATTTTGTTTTGAGTTTTGATTTTCGATTTAATAATAACGGCAGCTTAACAATTGGCTTGGAAGATAAAGACCGAAAAGATAAATATTTTATTCATTACGTATGTTCTACCCAAATGATGAGTATTGACGGTAACCATGTGTTTTATGGCATGGGTTCTTGGAGATCTCAGTGGGGACACATCACTCGAGACATATCTATTGACTTTAAAAAAGGATTCAGTGGAGGCAAGTCCTCGAAACGGCCTAAGTTACATTTTTCCAAAATCAAAATCCTCCACTTGGTTATAAGAGGTGCAGGTGCTGTGGACAATGTGACCATGAGTTCTTCTGCACACGTGGCTCACTTCTTCGATGCCTCGAATTGGCTATTGCGCAATCAAGATGAAAATGGTGGCTGGCCCATCTTTGTCGAAAGACGGTTTAACACTTTAGGAATGTCTAATCTGCAACCTGGGTGGTACAGCGCTATGGCACAAGGACAAGCTATGTCTGTTTTAACACGGGCTTATAGAGCAACGGGTGAAACCAAGTACCTAAACTCAGCACTTCAAGCATTGGGACTTTTTAAGATCGCCAGTCAGGAAAATGGCGTAATGACAAAGTTTTTGGAGAAATATGTATGGTACGAAGAATATCCTACAATACCAAGCTCCTTTGTGCTCAACGGGTTTGTTTATGCCCTTTTTGGCCTTTATGATGTCAAAGAAAGTTGTCTGTATGAGGAAAACAGTCGAAGAGACCATGCGAGCTCTGTAGTAACGTGTTCCAAGCAGAGGTTGGAAGAAGTGACACGATTTTACAACGACGGCATGCACAGCTTGAAAAAAATGCTTCCACTTTTCGACTCAGGGTCTTCTTCTATTTACGACTTGCGACATTTCACTCTCGGGGTGGCACCCAATCTGGCCCGATGGGACTATCATACCACGCACATCGACCAACTTTTACTCTTGGCAACTATAGATGATGACCCTATTTTAAAGACGACAGCGGAAAGATGGATTGATTACACTAAAGGAAAAAGAGCAGCTCATAACTGACAAATTTAAAAACAAAACAGTGTATTTGTAGGGTGATGTTTTTACATTTACTGATAACCCTGCTGTTTTATTCTTTTTATCAATAGAGAAGCTTTACGCACAGCAGTTTCTAAAAACATCACCCTATGTGTCTTTATTTTAAAGGTCAAAAGAAGCAGAATTGTAAATATTGGCTAAAATATTGCCTTACACGCTTTATTATTATTATTATTTAGTTTTAATTTTGGTAATTGCTGTTAAAAATCAATACCATAGTTATTCAAAGAGATACTAGATCCGGCATTTTGACTGCATTTGCCAACAAAATCCGGGCTTTGATATAAGAGTCGGCTTTATTTGACAAAACGCCTACATAGATAAATGTAATCAATAATTTATATTTAAATACATACTGATAGCTATGATAAATGAAGTTCTAAATAATTTATAATTTATAAAAGATAAGAAAAATAATAAAAATCTGGGATTTTATTTGAATAAATATGGTATTAGGAAAATATCAAGTTAATTTATTATTAATGTTATTGTAGTTATATTAAGTAAGAAAAGTCACTTGAAACTTATCTTCTGAGTCACAAGTATAGTGATTACAGCCACAAGTCATAAGTTTATTTAATCAAGTTTTTTAGTGATTAAAAATAGTATTGTGACATTTAACTTAATATTTATTTTGCCACAACGAATCTCGAATTTTGCTTTGTATACTACGACAGTTTTTTTTTGTCTTGGATTATTTAGATAAGGACATAAACTTTAATATCATAGTTAATTCGTGCAATTATACTTTAGAAAAAAAATTGGCTTGTAATTACTACGTCTGCTCTTTTGATCTATTAAGACATTTGATATTTAGCTTGTAAATTGTATAAAGAATTTTTTTAAAAAAGAAACAAAAGATTTTAAAAAGAAAAAAATCTAACTTTGTACAGTGCAATGTCATCGCTGCTTGTAGCGACCATTTTATATCTTAAATTTAGATTTCTTAGTTCCTAACAGTAGTTTTTGAGACTTGGATTTCGTAACAATTTTTGCCATGGCAGAAGTTTTGCTATTTTTTATTTCATGTATTTAAAAAACGAAAACAAATATCATATGTAAAAGCTGAGTGTTCTTAACGATATTCAGTTTAATGATGCATCATCATGATTTTTTTAAGGTATTTTTTCTGCTTGCCAACAGGTGCTTTGTACTTAGCATTATACTAGCTTTGAGTAGTTAAAAGCAACCTGTGTGATATCACTTCGCGTTGATGTTCCCACCCACTTCCTTTTTACCATTTACCTGGTGTTTTATGTCAGGTGATTAATTAACCAAAGGAAACATACTTTAGAATCTGTATTCAGGTTCGGTATCTAAAGTCATATCATAATCCAAATGTTTAGAAAATCAACTATTTTTGTACTGTAAATCCTTGTAATGTATGCACAAGGAAAGAAAAAGGTTAATATAACCTGGTATTTATAAAACTGGGCGATTTACAGTATTAAATCCGTTTAGCACCCAATTTACCCACAGAAGGAAATGAGTTGCATTTAAATTGTTCTTGCACACCATGATCTAATTATCAACTGCATTCTAAGTTCCCATGTGGCTTAAAAATCATTTTCCTAATTGCTTTTTAATGTCATTCCAATTTATAGTTTTTTCTTTAAAATAATTTCAAATTGTTATAATTAATTTTAGGATAAGGGACAATCATTTTCTGTCATTTATTGTTTTCTGTAGATACAAAGTGCAATTCAAATATTTTAAAGACCTCTATGGTATGCAAATATTTTTAGTAAACAAAAACATCAATAGAATTTTTATTACTTTAATTTTGTAACATTAAAATTACTGTTACATTCTTTTAGTTTTAGTTACAGGTGGTTAAATCATCAAATGTCAAGGAGTAAATAAATCCAGGCTTGTGCCTGAATAAAAGATTCGAGTTGTTTTCTTTATTTTTTTTTGATTTTAGGTGAAAATGAAAATCAGTTTTAATATCAAGAATGGACCTTTTGCCTAAGAGATTTTGCGAGGCTTTAACTGTAGAATGGTAATGTTTACAAATTTAAAAATTTTGTAAAGAAATTCTCTGTACCAAAAATCATGAAAAACATACTGAAATAGATATAATAAATGGTATACAGCTGGAATCTGTAGTCAGAATTAATATATTAAGCTTAGTTTGTGTCTTAAAAAGAAAAGAACTAAGTTTGGACAATGGGCCCAATACCATGATACAGTCAAAGCCTTGTTTTCAATTTGAAAAATTATGATGTCATAAGGAAGTCTCGCAGTAAGGCAAAAGGTCCATAGGTAAGTACATATATAAATCCCATTTCGTGCACATTATTTATAAAATAAAAATTAAATAAATAAATAAAATGCAATTCTGTTATTCCGTTGCGTTCATGTTTAAACCTATTTTTTAAAGCTCTTGAGCGTACTTTAAAACAATAAATATGAATTACCGAGAAAAAGAAAGAGTGAAAAGGCACTTTCAGGAAACTCTTTAATTGGTGTAAAATTTACCTGAGACTTATCTTGATGAAAATAAAACTTGACTAGTGAGATTCGAAATCTCAAAATGACTAAAGTTAATTTCTCAGAGAAAGTTTTACACTGTTTTAAGGAAACTAATATCAAGAATAAGTAACCATAGAAAAAATATAAATCCGAAATATTGATGCAAAATATTTAAAAATCATATAAGAGTTAACGAAACAAAATTTACAACATTAAGCAAATTATTAATCTTAGTTTTTTTTTTCATAATTATTCTACATTGGCAATAACCTATCATCTCTCTCATCTCTCGCATCAGGATTTAGAAGTTGATCGTCAATTCCTCTGTACATTTTAGCTTCTTGGCGTTCACCACATCGACATAAGAAATCGCATCCATCCTAAATAAAACATTCAGTGTTAAAAAATACGCCATAAATTATAATTTTTTTAAATTACCGCTTGCAATTTTCCAAATTCTTTCCAAACATTATAGTTTGGAATTTGTTCTAATCCCTTAGCACCGACAGCAATTCGCTGATAAAGAAATCCAATCAAAAGATACAAACCAACAAATGTCAGCAATCTAATTAAGAAAGTAAAATTACAAGTAATTAATAAATTATTGAAATAAAAAAAAATAATTCCTACATTATACAAAATATAGAACCAGCACCAAGACCCTCAGGTGTACATGCTACATTGCTTTCCAATTGAAAAAGATAATAACATTCTTCCAATTGACCTACGTTCTCTTCCAAGAGGGCAAGGTCTCCCTATTAAATTTAAAATTTAAAATAAAATCAAACATTTTAGATGTAGATATTTTAACTACAAACATTTAATTGACGTCCACACGTGATCATAACCAATGACTGTCTGGGCTGCGAATTATTCGCTTTATCAATGCAGTGATTGTAGAGATCACCTCCTTTGTATTTAAGAAGGATCCAATTATCTGAAACGTAAAATTTTTCAGTTTTCAGTTTAGTATTTCTTTTCTATTGTATAAAAACATGCTTACTGCCTCCAAGTAATTCTGTCTCGTTATATAAACCTAAAATTTTAATTTCAGTTTTCTGGTTGTTTTTTATCTTCACTTGTGCCATCCCCACGTTCTTTCGGGATTCTTTATCATCTTTTATTATAACGTCTGAACATATTCCCAGATAATATTCATACTCATCCTTATCTTTGTTTTCTCTCTTTTCTTTAACCATAAACCTAAAAAAAAGAAATTATTTTTAGAAGTGTGAAGAAATATAATTGCACGCAGGTTTAACGACCAGCCTCGTGAGCTTGACTATTGCAATTAAATACCATTACTTACTGTTGTCCTTTTAGCGGAGTTAATCGTTCATTTAGTAGCTTTTCTTTATCTGAAAATTTGTCAATAGATTTTTGATAATTGCTGCATTCTCCATTAGCCAGATGAAAACATAAAATACTGGCAATGGAAACTATTATTAAATAGTAAACAATGTTGAGATTCATTCTAAACCTGAAGTTCTCTTTCGATTTCTTTTCTCGTCTCTTGTCGGTGATATGTTTTACAGTGGCGCCACCAGCAGGAAACAGGTGATTTTTAGATGCTTGGCATTTTCGATGTTGAAGCGCTCCAGAGAAAGTTTATACTATTTAGTTGTTTATTTTTTGTGACATTAGAAGGCGTTAGTTTCGTGATAGAAATTCAGATAACACATAGTAATCTTGATGTAATTCGTGGCGAGTATTTGTAATCATATAAACTGATGAAGACGAAGCTTTTCACGTAGAGTTTACTAAACTGTTCATACAAACAAGAAACTACAATATAGTTTATTTTCTTAATATTAAATTATATAATGACTTGTATTTTTTTAATTATTCAAATAAAAAGCTATAATTTGAATAATGAATATAATTTTTTAAGTTGTGGAATTAAAATTAAAATTTTTACACAAGTTTCACATGTGAGTAAAATTAACAATTAATAAAAATTATTTCGTCTCTTATATTTTTTATTTTGTTCACTATCCTGATTTCCAAATCTATAATGGTGGATTTGTTTAATTTAATTTTTTATTTATGAATTTTTAATATTTTTTTGTACAAAAATAACCTTCGAATTGTATTGCATATTTTGTGTATCATGGTTTGTTTTCAAACCTACACAGTATCATTTTAAATCATGAATTTTTTATGCGTACATTTAATATTTATTATTATTTTTTTAGACTTAAAATTATCTCATTAAGAATGATTGAAAATGTAACAATTGGTATTGATGAAAATGAATGTTTATCCTTGTATCCCGTTAAGGCATCATGTGTGGTCGTCAATAAAGTACAATGTGTATTAATCCTAAGTTAAGTGATACAAATAAATGGACCTTGAAAATTTATAAATTACCACAGATTCATGGGTCCAAGGTTTTATTGGAGCAATACACACGGTAAAAAGAAACTTGTTTTATTTTTAAATACATTTCAGTACAAATTGACAATTTTTAAATTTTCAGTACAAAAATTGACAATTTTTAAATTTTCAGTACAAATTGACAATTTTTAATTTTATATATAGTTTTTCGAATATTTTTATAGTGATTTTAAATTACTTTTTGAATGTTATTAACATTATTTTAAAACTAATGAATTTTATATTTACTGGACAGTTTTTGCTTGTCTGGTCTTTAGGGAGTCACTCAAACCACCGGACCTTCTACGTACTCATTTATTTCCACTCTAGAGAACATGCATTGCATATGTAATTAAATTTCAAAAAATTTTATGTATGCTTCAGGGTTAAGTATTGAACTTAAAGTGTTTGGTTGAAATTTGAATCCAATGATCAAGCCAATTTTTAGTAAAAATGTTTTGAATTTCTTTTATTTTAATTTTACAGCGAACTTTTTATCAAATTGATGTTATTACTGCATTCAATTACAGTAATGTGTTACTAAAATAGCAATTCTAGGTACAAGTTTTTGCTAAGAATTGTGTACGTTGGTGTAACAAAATCGTGGTGCAAATGTACATGAAGGCTGTTTCTATGGTGTTATTGAGTTTAAATTAGATTCACAGTAGTTGCTCGGTTACCTCCGCAAATTTTGATTTAACTCTGCGAATGAATAAAGAAAAAAATATTCTTTCATCAATATAATTAAATAAAAATGAAATGCATTTGCTTTCTATTTGATTTATGTTTACTTCTTGATATCCATTATAATCTAACGCTTAGCAAAAATGTAAAAATAAGTTGTTTAGATAGATAATTACAATTTTCTCTGGAATTGTAGAGATGGAAGAACTCTAAGTACAAAATACAATTGCTACAATTTTAAGTTATATGATTATTCGGTAAAACAATAACGCTGCTAATCTAATAGAGATATTCAAATATTAAATTTACTTCTGAGCAAGAATAATTTTTTTGAATCAAAAGTTGAAAGGTTTTGATTAATATTACAGATAATCTTATTTATTCAATAAATATACCCTAAGCTTTTATTTCAATTTTTGATCTAGGCTGAAATTATAACAGGATTCTATAACAAAACAATTTTTGAAGGTTTGAATCTTTTTATCTGTAAAATCCAAAATAAATTTTATTTCTGACACGTTTGAAACATTCTACATCGTAGCCAACACAAAATGTTGATTTAATTGGTTGTTTTGCATAAACTTGTACTGTATAATTCCAATCTAAACCTGATGTACAGTGTATTGGAGACTGGCTTTTATTTAATCTCGACCTCTATTAGAATAAATACGTTAATAATTAATTGAACTCTGACATTTTACATTTAATTATGTTCCTAATGTTATTTTTTGAATTGGAAAGATCTAATGATTAAAAAAATTATGTAAAGTTAATCACAAACAAGGTTTAATAGATCAAGCTTTAAACATTTTATTTTCATTTAGGTAAAAAAATGAGTAAAAAAAATATGAAGATTGATTTATCGTGTTTAATTAAACTTGTCATGGATGTCAGGTATATTTTTTTTGTTCTGACATGAAAGTTTCACTATAAACTAAGCTACAACATAACGTGTGAGAATAGTTTTTTTAGATGCTTACATTTGAAGAATAGACATGAAATTGGTTTTGGTTAATCTCTAAAGTTGCATTACAAAGGCTTAGTGTATCATCTGTTGATTGTCGTAGCAATAGTATTGATGTATTGCATCAGAGCTGTAAAGGAATTTATTTCTGATTTACGTAAAAAGCAATTTTTTTCATTGAGTGAAATTAAATTTTGATTTATTGGATGTGCTTGTATGATTTGTATGACATCGATTTTACGCGTCGTGTTTGTTATTAATCGATTTCCAAGTATTCTGTTGATGGTCGCGTGTCGAGAAAGACATGGATTTGTCACTTTTGCACTGAAGGGTCAAAATTCACGCCCAAGCATGAAAGAAAGATTTCATATCATAATTCATAAAATGTCAAATGGGTGCAGATGGGATTTATTGCATCAAAAGTTGTAACCCAAGAAAAAAAGAAATTAAAAAAAAAATAAAAAAATGTGTATACATAAAACAATAATAAAACTCATTTGACTTTTAAAAGAAAAAAGGAATTATTAGAAATTGAAATTTGCACTTTTCTAACATATGGAATCGATTTTCTATGCTTTAAGTGTAGAATGCACGATACATCAAATGTTAGAATGTCAACTCAGAATAGATTGGTACAGAGATTGTTATTAAATTAAAATTTATATTTTTTAAATTAAAATACGTAAAGAAGGTAGGTAATTACAATTTAATATTAGGCCGTGTTGGGTAATTAATTGTCAAATTAGATCTAAAATGATTCAAATTAAAAAGTTGTCTGAATCAATTTATAAGTGTAGAAAGCAGAAGACATGTAAATGTTTTCGCTGCTTAATTGATGAGTTATATTCCTGAAATGTTTGGAATTTTTGCGGAAATGAGTGATGGCCTTTAATTAAATCTAGGTTAAAATCATTTCTTGTATAATTACAAAAATTTATGAAAATTTAATTAAAAACTCTCTTTAGACCTAACCCAGAGGCGTAACAAAATTTGAGGGTGACGGGGATAAGAAAATCTCCAACACGAAATGAAATGAGTAGTAGGTCTTATCTGCCGATTTACAAGAGTATTAACGTGTTGCAATTATCACGCCACAATAGGATGATGCGAATACGACGTCACAAAATTAGAGTTCTATTTCTGAAAAATTTCTCCCACGCATTTTTTTATTTGACGTCACATTGGAATTTTGGATATACGTAAAACTTGGTGACTTTCTTGAGAAAAGTTGAGTTAAAAGGCAAACGTCAGCTTATATCGAGCGGTGAGATTCGCCAATGGGATGGACGTACGCGTCACAGCTGCCGCCAATGAAATGGTATGGTTTCTCCGAATTGAACGAGCCAAGAGAGCAAGGCGGGAAGGGAAAGAACATTTATAAGAGGCACTAGCAGCTCGATTTTGGCAGTGTGTGCACAAGTTTTCGGTGCTGCACTGAACTAGTTGTATTTTTCTTTTGTACTCACTTTTGCTTACTGAAAGTTGACATAATTTTAATATCAATATGCTAGGTCGAAGGTGTTTGAGGATGATGTTGCTGGCCACCGTCTTCTCACACTTGACGCAAGGAGCTCTTCAGGTGAGAGTTGTAGCAGATAGTTTTCTGTTGCATGCGTATGTGTTTTGGCATGTTTTTTCTCTTGCATTTCATTACCACCGAAAATTTAGCAAAGTGAATGCGGTTTTACGACTTTTACGATCGAAAATAGGGCGGGGAATGAGGGACAAGTGGTTTGAGTGTCTGTTGCAGACGCGTTGTGCGATGTAATTTGCGGGGTACTCATGTGTAAATCAAGTGTTGGCGTTATTGAAATGTTGTAAGAGGTGATTTTAATTGAATTTTTTAAAAATTTAATTTAATTTTGAATTTTTTTGGTAATTCTTTTTTTTTTAATAAGTTTTAAAAATCGTATCAAAAGATATAAAATTTAATAATTTTTTTGCATTAAAAGTGAAAAATTGTCTTTAATTCCAACTTAAAATCAATCTTTCCAAGATTTTCACTTTTTTATCATCTTAAAAATGAGCAATTGAAGTGATGTCACATTAATGCGTATAGATTGTGCAAGATCTTCTGATCTCGTCCTCTTTTTCTCAGAAGCTTTCTTTTTATAGTCCCCCTTTAAAGTTAAGGATTAGATTTTTTTGTTCGCTAGTTTCAATTCACTTTCGATTTTCGATGCGTGTGGAAAATGGTACTCGTGTTAGGCATGAAAGGATTGTAAGGGTCATTATTTGAAATTCAAGAAAAAATTTCCAATTTTCTTCCACTTCACTTATTTTGTTTACTTCATGTAACAGGTTTTCCTTTTTCTTTTTTTTTTCTGGGCGCATTTGGACCGTTAATGGAAAACTCTTGCTCGCCACACTTTTCTTAAGTCTTAAGTTTGGGCACGTAGATTCATTTAATCGTTCAATTGACTAGTTGGTGATAGATGGTTCAACGAGGGAATAATTTTTTTCTATTTTTAATTTAACGCAATTTAAGAGATTTTTTTATATTTAATTCTCCTGCTTTTGCACAGAACATTAATCATTAATTTAAATGTTTAAAATTGGAAAGTTTTGAACTTTTAATTTAATTTCTTAACGTGGGTGTTTATAATTAAATTAACGAAAGGTCGAATGATTTAATGCAGGTATTTGAGGTATGACTATTCTTTGTTACTTTGTTGGATGGAAAGGTTATTTCTTAACAAAGCATTAAATTTTTTTTACAAAAGTTTAAGCTTCGTCGATTAGCTTAAAATACAATTAAAATTTAGTGTTTTGTTTCTTATGAAAAGTTAATTTCCTATGGCACTTAAGTTGCAGTAGAGTACTTTTTTTTTTTCGAGTACTTAAAATGTTAGACAATGATAGGTTTATGGTCTGAACATGATTTCTATGTAGATATCAAAAATTTGTTTTTATGAAAGCTTCCATTACAATAGAATGGGAACTAATGTACTTTTTGTCAGCCATTTCGTTTTTGAAATATATATGAAATCTTTAACATAAGAAGTTTCTAAACATGGTAGACATTAAATCGAGTACTCAGTTATTTTAATGCAGGGGCGCGCCAACTCGTGTGTGCTCTTACATAAAGGTTTCAAGGTGAGGGGGGGCAAAATAAAATCTTGCACCCTGCACCCGAGCGGCCCTGTTTTGATGTAAAGTGAAGTTGAGGTAAAGTATACAAAGAATATTTATTTAAACATGCAGATTACTCTATTTGTCGTTGGGGAATAACGAGTGCAAAACTCTAGTTTGGTAAATCTTTAATGTCCTTATATGAACAGAAGAAGCATCATTGGGGCTATTAAAGTTCATGATTGTCATGAAGTTGATCAATATTGCAACTTGTTTAAAAGTTAAAGGTAATTATCTCTAATTAAACGAACCATTCGCTGAAAAGTCAATAATGACATTTTTCTGCTTAAATGAATTCATTTCAAGGGAAATTTGTTGAAATTGATTTTATTACCATTTCATACTTCAATTAATGTCGGTACAATTAATGGATATTATGTTCATGATAGTTTAACGGCTGTACTTAGTAATTACAATTATATTTACACTTATCTCTTTGAATTTGAAAATTTTCAATTATGACTTTTTTTTTAAATTCTTTTATTTTTTATCTTTATAATTGTGATTACTTAGAAATGGAACAGTTTGTGTCAGGCCATTATGTGCAGGGAATAGGTTAAATTTACGACAAAAATGATAATGAAGTTAAAGAATGAAAAGAAAGAAAATGAATGCGAAGTGAAAATATGCTCGCTTCTCTAATTTATCTTGATTTTCTTAACGATGACTAAAGCTTAATGTAATTTCAAGTTGTGTTGTAATTTGTTGCTTTCCGTTCGCAGTCTGCAACTATTGTGTCCATTTGAAGACTCTCCTTAAGAGCATATTTTTCTTTTGTATGTTATATACAGTTTAGTTTCTTTTGTTAATATGCTAAGTATAAACCATTTTTCACTTGACAACATAAGGTAGAAAATTATAATGCGATAACAAGGGCAAAAGTTCAATTTGTTGACATCAGCAGTTGTGGACATCGATTTTGTATTGCTGTTTGTAACGACATGTCAACAGGTAATTTAAAATAAATTGGAGTGGTTGGAATGCATGGTATTTAAAAGGATTTTTATTAAATTAGTTGTGCTCGTCATCATTCCCTTTGTTTTAACGATTAAATGAGGCGAGAGAACGAGAGAGAGAGAGTGAATTCCATATAGTAGCAACTACTATATGGAATGAACTTGAGTCGCGTTGCCAAACTTTTCGCTTACTTTTTTACTATTTCTTTTTTAAAACGAAGTTTAGATTCGAAGTGCAAGTAAGAGCAGTTTTCTGTGTTGCAAATGGACATTAGACTTAAAGGTGTAGTCGTAAAGAGATTTTTATTTACTGTATATATAAATATTATATTTGTTTTTATTATTGTGCTAAATTTAACGAAAAATAATTTGATTGTAACTCGATCCGGATTTGTGTCATAAATTGAATTTAAGTGACACGAATGACAGGATTATGTCTAAATTGGAAATATAAACTATTCTTGGATACTCTTATTACATAGTTAGCTGAGGTTGATGTATGAAATCTCCGATTCAATGATTCTCTTAGTTTTTTTTATTGCATTTGTATGATAGAATTACAATGTCTAGCTTACTTGCTAAAACTTAAAAACTGCTCTAAGGATTAGTGGAGTAATTTGTAATCATTGAAGTTTATCAGTGGATTTATGTAACTATAGAAATGTTATCAATGCAGTTGCATTTCATTCCGAGCTTAAAAAAAGCTCGAACAATGGGCAAAAATTTTATTTTCGGCCTAACTCTTGATTTCTCATAAATTTAAGTTTCAGGGTAAGTTGGATTTTTGCAAAGTTTCTAGTTTCTGTACGTTAACTAACATAATATTTTCTGTTTTGGTAGTAGAATTGTTTCTATCAAATACTGTAATTAGTAGTTCAATAGTTCAATAGTAATTATTACTAAGGTTGACATTGTGATAAATTATCCGACTACTACAAAAACAAAACTGTTAAATTTTATCTCGCTTTTACAGAAGTTTCAAAAACAATTTGCTAAGTTATTGGTTATCACTCGTTTCCTTAGTGAGATTATTGATTTGTAATTAATGTTTCTTTTTATGGGCTGCAAACCAAATATTAGTAATAAAATGTAAACAAATGTTGCCTGTTTTGATATCTGTCTTGTAATGATTAATTTCAATTGTCTTTGTCGGAATCAATTAAATTAAAAGGCCAAAAGTTATTTTGGACAAATGACAAAGATCCAATGACGTTGTGAGATAACTAATCTCTTTGATAATTACTATTTTAATTGCTAGCAGACAATTTGTACTGTATAAGCATTTAATTTCCTAGCACATGTCCAAGCCAAAAATTGGAGCAGGAAAATGGCTATAAAAATGCAGAAATTTATAGTAGAAGTGGCACAGCCCTTTTTTATGTTCGACTTTTACACTGTTAATATTTGTAATTCGGATGAAAATGAGCGATTTCAAGTCGTCTAACATCACATAAGGTATATTGAAGTTTTTCATGTTTCTAGTGACTACCGGAAAAATTTTTTTAGTTTATTTTACGAATATTATACAAAGTGTACGCCGGTGTTGGTGATGGTGTAGCTTGATTTCAATAAAGAAAAGAGTTACTTTTTTTAGGTTTAAATATACCTAATTATATTACAAGTTTACAAATTTAAGTTTCTGTGAATTAATTAACAGAAACTCACATTTTTAAACATCAAAGAATTATTTGATTAAAGAATTCAATATGAACACAACTTTCATTTAATTCTATCAACATTATATAAATTATGAGTTTTCAATTGTGGTTAGGTATTTTTTTATTGTGTTTAATAATCTATACATGTATGAAAATTTTAAGTTATTGCATACTAATTATATAATCGAAACATAATAGGATCGTTTGTTATAAATTTCTATTTGGAGACTCCATAGTTGCACAAAATGGCAAGTTGCTTAGCAATTTATCATCAACATTGTAATCTACTTAAAGGATAGAAAATTGAAACGATTGAAAAAATATTTCTACTAGACATTATTTTTTCATCAAATGTAAATCTGATGAATTTTGTGATGGATGTTCAGTAAAATAAATAAAGAAAACTTCAGATAATTGAAAAACGTTGGAAAAAATATATTATTTGG
>JAQFZN010001543.1:0-15214 GCA_034687075.1 Geophilus carpophagus
AAAATCAAATTAAAATCAATTTTATTTCATCAATTATCATCTAGTTTTAGCTTAAAAATTGCTGTATAATGCTGGTTGAATCCTGTTGATCTATCTTTCAAACATGGATGCCACTGCAAACACTAAAAACCCACATAAAACCAAAACAAAGGTTTAAAATGACCCATCGAAGATCGTTTTTGTTTAAGCAGGTTTTAATGTATAAAACCAAGTGACCTAAAACCGTTAAAAGCAGTCTGGTTTTTTCCTTTGCGAATGCAATTATTGTTCCGGTTTGTGAAATTGTCACAATATACAATCTGTGTTTGAGTGCGCTCCCATTTCCGGCATTTTATTCAATACCGTGATGCACCTTGTTTTACAAATCACACCTGGTCATCCCTCGAGGGACTAATTGCTCGGATTTCACTCTTTTCTTATCTCCATGTCTTGATATATACAATGCATCCAGCACTCAAAACACACAGCCAACTCCAACTGCAATTCAATTTCCCCTCGCGCAAGAGCCCTCAGTGTTGGATTGAACGAACAACGACGCTCTCTCGAAGAGAAAAGAAAAAAAAACAATCTATTTAAGACTTGAGGGAGTTGCAATTCAAGTCGACATGACGGACCAACGAAACAATTTTTCTCAAAAAAATATTCTCTTTTTTGTGGCTTGTGAAATATAATAAAACAAAGTGAAATATTTAAGAGCCTCCGAACGACGCATGCGCTCTCACGCCGTTTATCTTGCGCTTAAAATGCTCCTTGTTACACTTTAAGTAGACATTTTCGTAAATGAAGGACCCACCCATTCGAGTTTCACCCTCATCGATAGGGATTTGCACCGGGTTTACCCCCGACCGAGATAAGAGCGCCACTGACGTCACCAAATGGACGTTGGTGATAAGGGAAATGGTGCCGCACCAATACAATCAAACCTACTCCAAACTAAATGGAGAGCTCTTTCAAAGCCAGGAAAAAGAAAAACATTTTCGGCTATTTTCATCAACTTGCGAGTACCCGTATATAAATAATAATAATAATAATAAACACGAGAATCACATTGATGCAACGAGAGAAAAAACGAGATAAAATGTGATTAGTTCTAAGCAGGATGCTGCAGTTTGACCCATTCAATTATCAAAGCATCGTCCACAAATATTACTGATACCACACAGATTTGCGCGACGGAAATGACGTCACAAGTCGTGAGGTAAAAAAAAAAAGAAATGCGATTGCAAGTTTTGCTTCGTTAACGACTCAATTTGTCGCCGAATTAAGATAAATTTATCCGCAAAAATAAAGGTTTATAGGGGTCCACCAATCCGTGCATGCATTAAATGGAGCTGCTCGACTAACGACGCATGCGCACATTAATTGCACCGCTTCAGAATACTAAGCACCAAAGTAGATGAATCTTTAAACAACTTACCTGAATACGTTTATAAAAATCTCCCATTTTTCACTGCCCCTCCTCGCCCCTCTAACGATGCATGCAGGGAAAACCCTACATATATTATTAACAAACCTATTTTCACAACAATTTACATTCGAAAATGATTTTTTCAGATGAAAACTGATTCGACGAGAGAAAAAGAGAAAAAGAAACTCGTGCAAATTTCAATTTTCTCATTTTTAAATCGCATTTAGTTAAATCTGTCAAATTCGCCTTCTCTTTAAAACCTAACAAAAACTTACTCAAGTACAAATCGAGAATAATTTTTCGCTAGAGATGCGTCAAATATGCGCGGGCACGCGTAGCAGCGTGATCGATGCTCACGGCCCCGTCACATTTCACGCAGACTTCATTTTCACCACCATTACCATTTTTTCTCTCTCTTTCTTTCTTTCTTTCTCCCCCTCTCTCTCTTTTTACTTAATGTCCACGCCATGATTTACACATTAAACCCCCATTACAAATACCGTTCGTTGAATGCCATTACGCAATTTCGATTTTTCTTCCACCATTAAAACATAATAAAAGAAAAAAAATAAAAAAACGGCATCCGCAATTGGCCAATGCATCCCTGACTACCCCATGCAAAATTGTTTCATCAAATGAAAACACGCACCTGAGCGTGTCCTATTTAGTGTTTTAATGAGAAAAAAATCAAATAAATAGATAAAAAGTATGGTAAAGTGAATGTAGTAAAAAGTAGTTTCCGAGTCGACTTTGTCCCTTTGTCTTCTTCCTGTTATTAAATTGAGTCCATGGGAAACTGGGGCCAACCCCTTCATTACCAAGTAGGCGGTTCAAAGTCATTTAATAGCACAGTTGTTGTAACAAGGTTTCATTCGGTCACAAAACTAAATCCAGCGACCAATTTAGTTTCCATCGTCTTCCTTGCACTCGTTTTTACCGCTCGACCAAGAGACACTAACTGATCCTTTTTATAACCACTGCCAACATCACCAACAAAAAAATCTTCAACGATTTCATTAACCCGAGAATAAATAATATTCAATACGACATTATCGTATCTCTATTTAAAACGCCATCTGACGTCTATTTCTACTTTCAAATTCATATTTCAGAGGTCGCTTCGACGGTCAATAATTACGCGACTTATTAGCGGCATAAGACAGCTGCTACCATCCTTTGTGTTTACGTCGACCCAGGGTCGTTGAAAACACAAAACTTCAACAATTCTACCGATAGGGGGCTCCCAGAGGGGTCAGTACATCTCTTGTCCAACATCCTCCTACACGAACCCGTCTAAGTATATCTAGTAGCCAAATGGGCGATGTTCCAAACCCTGATGCACCTTTAAAATGAGCTATATGATAAAAATGAGTGGCCATTTTGTATTTTTCAACTCGTCGGTTATGTGACATTGGCTTATGGATCTGATGAACCAACTTTTCGCTGCATAAAACCACAATTGACATATGCAAATCACATGCAGAGCAACTTTTCACGCGCAACCGCAACTATCCTTCATCTTGAACCGATAAACCGCAAATTGATGACGAGGAGAAATATTTTTGTAATTTTTTTGAAAATTTATTAATTAATTTATTTATTTTTCTTGTTTAAAATAATCCCAACAGCAAATTTGAATTTTAATTCAAACGACATTTTTTAAATTCTATTTTCTGCTTATTTTTCTTGTTCTAATCCAAATATTTTATTTCGAAACACTTTTCCAGTGTTCGCACCAACAAAAATAATTCACTCGCATCTCTCGCTTTTAATAAGACAAACCAAACGAATGAAAATTTCCACCCGTCCAATTATGCAAATTGCCACAACCAAAACTCGACGTTTATGAACAAACGCGTTCCAGCTACAACGAAAAAGCGAAGCGAGTCGCCCAACGACCACGACGTGTGGGCGTTTCCAACAAACTTGTGACTACACGACCGACCACTAAAACAAACCGACTGGAAATAATATCCAAGAATTTTTCATCGACGAGGCCCATGAACTCGGGCGCGTAGGCGAAACCCCAACAGACGCTGGCGCTGCACCAAACAAACAAATCCAAAATAACCCAACACCCAACCCTGACCTTAAAAACCACCTACAACTTTCCCCCTCATCAAACACCTGTTACAACATCAATACCCACAACCCCCACATCCGATACCCACATTTTATTTCAAAAATTGCCATTCCCCAAAGACCCCTGGCTTTTATTTTTATATATATATTTTTTTCTACTCCAATTCGCTTCCTCCCCCAAGTAGGGCAGCGATGCGGTTCGTCCCTGAGGCATGTCCTTCCGTGGATTGGGTTCGTTCGCTCCCCTTCCCCCTCGTCACCAGGCGTGATCAGTGCATCATTCTCGCTGATCACTCCCCGCAGGGCAATGGCTTCTTTATGCCACCAACCGGCGTCTCACTCACCTAAACGCGATCCCTCGACGCGAGTTTCTTGATAAATAAGTCACTAAACGAATGCACCGGAGATCGAAGAAAAAAATTTCAATTAAAATTTAAAATTTTGGGAAAAATTTTGGAAAAAAAAAAAAAATATAATAAAGAAAATAAAAATCCGCTGCAGCGTTTTATGTGAGAGATGAGGCCGCGTTTAACGACGAGCACGAGTTGTGAGCGCGTGCAGATGTCGAGTGCATGGCCCGCCGCCGATGCAGTGACTCCTTAGTGCGCTCCACTCAGACGCCGATGTCGCTGCCAACTCTACACTGGCGAGCACACTTGCCGAATGGCCGCTACCACACACGCGCCCCACGCGTCCCCGCTGCGCGAAAGGGATCACGGGAAATACTACACTCTGTACAGGGTTCCATGAAATTGGCCTCGAAATGGGAGATAAACAAGATAAAATACGACAATTTCCAGCATTTTTTTTCAAATATTTCTTTTACAAATTCCAAGAAATGATGGTTTTGGATTTTGATGGTAAACATGTTTTGTTTTTGTTTATTTAATTGGAAATTTGAGTTGGAAATAGATGCGTTGTTTGGGAAAAATACGGTAAAGGTAAATTATATCGTCACTCATCGCGTGCAAGTGCATTTTGATTTTTTTTGATTTTTAAAAATACGAAAAACAAGAAAAAATAAAAAAATATTAAGTGGATTCACCAAATAGAGCCACCAACTTCCGCGATGAAGTCTTTCAATCCCCTCTAAACAAGTCTCAAAAACATTATCAACAACAAAAAAATTTTTTTTTCTCTTTCTTAAAGCTAAAGAAAAATCAAAAAATAGAAAAAAAAAATTTTCCAACTCACTCCCCATGCGAAAAATAAATTTTAAACTAGCGAAAAAAAAAATCAACAACAAAAAATAGAAAACTAAACCGAAAACGCCATCTTTGGTCAAAATTAAACCGGAGAACATTAAAAACTAATCATGTCGTCGAACAAACTGCCATCAACTACCCAATTGGCAATAAAACAGGGGGTTTGAGGGGATTCTAAGGTATAAGTAGAGAAGACGAATTAAAAGTAACGAGCACGCTCACGAATAAATTATAAGCAAGAGACTTGTGCGGAGAAACAAGGGCAATGTCCTCGGTCTGGATTTGTTTGTGGTCGATGCCTGCCATAAATTCTTGCCATTCCCACCCCATCTCTCCCTTTATAAATACGAACCCGCACCCAACACACATTATTATCAGAAAGCGAGCGTGCATAATTCAAACCCGTCTGATCAACTTCAAACCACGTTTCATCTTTCAGAACCGGAAAAAAGCTCGTTAAAGCGACATCTTGTGTTTATTTTCACAACGCTCGTTTCCATTTGCCGTGAAATCGAAACTATTCGCGTAAATCGCAATCAAAACAATAATAGAAGAATGGAAAAAATGGAAAAAATGGAATTTCGACCAAAACAAAGATGGCGGATGTGGGTCTTTTGTTGGAGTTAAGAACAATAGTGCTTTTTCTCATTCTTTTATCGGAAACTGTTGCTTTTGGCTTTTACAAGAGAGAAAGAGAGAAAGAGAGAAAGAGAGACGTTATTGCGGACCCAGTGCACTTTTATCGACTCCTTATCACAAATGCAACGAGTGAGTAATGGACCCGACTAGGACGCATGCGCGAGCCACAAAACGCGAAAAGCACCAAGGAGTTGTCGGTTTTGTAGCGAAAAATATGCTGGACTTTTTCGCCTTTTCAATCTTTAATGAACCACTCCGACCCGATAGAGTAACCATGGCAACTGATACGGATCCGTGACGCCTCTCAAGATCGTCGGTCGAGATGCTAACCAAGAACGGTGTTGACTCCCGTCTCGTTGTCATGACGACTTGTGTACAAGTAGATGCAGGTGGCGCCCTCGACAAATAAAGCGGAAGGAAACAAACGCCAACGAGCCACTGGTCTTCACCGACCCCCGTTACCCAACCTCCGATCGAGCAAAACAAATTCGCTAACGTTATTGGACACAAATTTCTTTTACTTGTTTCTTGTACCCTCAACAACGCACGTGCGGCCAAACCACACTTGAAACCCAGTCGACCGAAGCCAACAACTTCAAATTCCAACTCAACTTATTAACTTCACACAGCCGAATACATTGGCTTTTTCATAAATAATTCACAATTAATTGAGTACACGTCTGCGTCTAGACTGTTCACATTTTTCAAATTCTCCAATTTTATATTAATTTTTATACCAATTTTTAAATTCAATTTTTAAATTAAATAACTCACTTTCTTTTCTATTTTCTAAACTTATAAAATCCTATTATTAAAAAATAAAATCCAAATCACATTTAACCCTTTAAACACCTCAAGTAATTGGAGGAAAAGTTGCATGTAAACTTATAGGAAACCACGAGGTCATTGAGGACGAAGTTTTGACCAAACCTTGAGGCAATTTCAATAACCTGCTTTACAGGACATCAACCTACAAACGCCAACAAACCCACTCTTTAACCCTTTACTTTAAATATACAAACAGAAATCCAATCAGTTGAAAAAAGAGGTGAAATCAGTGAGGTTGAGTTCAAATGCAATTTACTCTCACCGCCCCGTTCAGTCTCATTAATTAATTAATTTGGCATCTGATCAGATTCCTGCGCAACCGGAAATAAAAAAATAAATAAATAAAATGAAAAAAAAAACAAAATGTCATCAACTATCAACACGACACCTTTTAGCCTCTCGTGCAGTTGTTGAGAAAACAAGAAGCGACGTTTTAATTACGTGCGCAGTGTCACTTTTCGTGCGTCTCTCTCAACTTGACCCCGCAGTGAACGCAGGGGGACTCAAAGGGGTAAAGAGGAGTGTGGGGGGAGGGAAAAGAAGACGGCAGACGCAAAGAGTGTAATTAACACGAGCATCAAACACCGAGTCTGGCGCCAATCCAGAAATAAACAGTCAATGTCACGAGATGGAATTACCAGGTGCAACTCGAGACGCGCCGACGCAGCGTCTCCGCCCACACCTCAACTGTTCAATAGGAAGGTGAACTACAAACCACAGGACTTATCTCATTTTTAAACTCGAGGGAGAAAAGTTTCGAGGAAATAAGTCCAATCACCGCATCGAAACTAATAACAAATGAGGAAAAAAATAATTAAAAAAATAAAAAACAAAATGGCCGATGTCCTATTTACAAAATCATTAACTAAGAGCGAAAAGTGGAGTAAATAAATGGAAAAAAGTGCACGTTTTGTTGCTATTAAAATTAATTACACCCGTTCTGGGTATTAAAAACGGGTGTGGTTTAATAAATAGATGGGATGTTGATGATGATGATGTAATCATTTATGATAATAAAATAGCAAAATCGATCGGTTTTAAATGAAATATCTGATTCAAACAGATGTGAAAATCTCTCAATTGGGAGCCGACATTTATAACCTCGCAGTTTCGTATCGGATGACCTCGGCCGTGTAGCGTTCTCGATTCCGGTCGTCCATCGTCGTCGCTTTTCACAAAACCATGCATTTCGAGTAGAAAAGACTTCACTTCCGCTCAGATTACGCCATTTATATACAACACAATAAATGGACAAAGGAGGTGCGATAAGACACTCCAAGAAACAACTCGACAAAATACAACCAACGACATCACTCGAATATTAACTAAATACAACTACACATATTTGCATAATATTTTATCTCATTATCGGCATCGAATATGCGAAAAATTTAATTCTAGTTGCAGCTTCTGATAAATATCTATTTATATATATATTTATCTATTTTTTTTTACTAAATCCATAAACCTAAATTCCAGTATAAACGAAGGCAGTTAATGCGTGACGGTGCGAACCTCCAATTTAAACAAAACGCGACCTCGATCGATGAATATTTTCCAAACTAAGACGCATCCAGTCACACCCAATACTTTTTTCCATACTTCGGCATCGAAACAACACCTGCTCGCAAGGCCACAGGTGAGTAATAGGGGCGCACGAATACTTGTCCAACTAAAACACAACTTGCAACACTTTTAACACAAACAAACATTTCAAAGTGAATCTTACGAAATCAATAATCCATGTTTGTTGTACGTTCTTAATCGAGTAAATTCATCGAGTTGCAATTGTTTACGAATGGAAAAAGTGAAATAGAGCGAGTCCTAGTGATAAAAGCTAGGAGCAATGGCACCTGGGTCAAACTTTAGTCGATGCTCACACCTCCCGGACCCACACACAGGACAGCACTTACCGAAAATGGAGCAACGAGAAACGCGTTTTCTCCATCACATTCGTCTTTTTCAGGGACCCGCACTTTTAAGCCAATAACGAGTTCACTGCACACCTCCGACCGCGCTACAAACTCAATCGACCGAATCGCTGCGAGCTAAGAAAGTAGCGCGCTCGCACGTCAACTTGTTCCTTACTACCCAATGCGAGCGTCCTCTGGCGGGCAACGAGGAAAAAAAAAATCCTCTTTTATTATTCACGATCGACACCGATCAATATATGCATTTATATACATAAATATATAAATATATAAATGTATAAATATATATTTCGATTTATTTTAGCTCAAGGAAAAATAAATAAAAAAGAAATAAAAATATAAAAAATAAGTTGAGTGAGAAAAATCGGATTAAGAGTTTGAGTCGTTGCAAATCCTCGACCAGCTCTCGCTAGAAGAAAAGATGAAACGACAAGAGTTAAAAAAGAAATAGTGGCAGGAGGATTGGCACCAAATTGAATTCCGAGCCCCCTTCCTTCTTGTCGCTGAGCTAATGCCACCATAAATCCGACTAGCTAGACGCGTCTTACAGATGACACACGACTGACCAATCCCTTCCTCCCCAAAATCCCCTTGGTCGATGTCAGCAAACACTCGACTCACGATGGATACTCGACAATATCATCAATGCACTCTGCTCATAACAATTTCCTTAATTGCGCCATTTTTAATCCAAACTAGTAAAAGTTTGCCGCACTTTCTTTTGTATTTTCTAATCCCACGTGCATTTATAAGGCAGATTTATGTCGCAAAACCACATCCATTATCAGACAAATGGATGAGGGATTAGAAAAGCGCTTAACCAAACGACGCTTCACCACCTCTTTTGCAAACCGTCATCGACCCAATTGGCGTTCACCACTCACTTCCGGGATAAACGCGAGCGCTTGTGCCAACATCCAAATCACTGCCCACACCAAAACCCAACACGGCCCCAACGATCCCTATCAACATCCTAACCAAACCGGGTTATCGTCTAACACCGCCATTCGGCCCCATCTTTACGCAAGATTGGACCCTTACAAAGCATAAAAGAAAAGAAAAAAAAAAAACCAGCCAAGCTTCTTACCCAACAGATAGAAAAGGGAATTTAGAACCACCTTACTTCTTATCTAAGAAAAGAAATTAAAACAATAAAAGAAACTTTAGAAATCAATTATAAATATGTCCATTTACGCGATCGATGCACGAAATCAGAACTGGCATCATTCGAAAATCATGTCACTACTCAATTATTGGTTTCACACAGAGAGAGAAATAAGAGAAAAGAGAGAGTGAGAGCAACGCGTCGCTAACCCCCATGAGCGACTTCCTGACGCTGACATGTGCACAAACATCGACTGACTCGAGTCCGGTAAATATCCTCGCCGTCAAACCCACTTCCATCTTCACTCTCATATTCCCTTTTAACATCACAATCAATTCTTTTCCTTCTTTCCTTATTATTAACCCGTCTATTCCATAATATTTCGACATAAAATCCCCGCATTATATCTCCATCACATTTTTTATCCCCTTTAACAATCCTAAAGCACGTGTCATGGCTCGTAACTAAATTTCCGGTAGATCAACGAGAAAAGCGTGACTATTCAAACAACCAACGCATTTACTTAAACTGAAATTTTTTTCTTATTAGAAAAATATCCGAAGCTCTGAAAATTAGATGTTGTAAAAGCGCTTTAATAATTCTTTAGCATTGGTATTCAATGCAAGTTCCTGATTTTGTCACTTCATATTCAGTCATCATCAGGTGAGGAACCCCAGGGCTAACGGATAAGGGGGATAGAAAGGGAGAGAAAAATTGCTTCACCCCGTGCAGTTAGTATTCAATAATCCGCACCTTCAAAGCACATATAGTGTCGTACGAACATGCGTGCAACATCTGCTCGCAACCCTTCAATCACTTTATATATAAAAATATAAAAAGTGAGAGAGAAAGGGTTAAAAGGATGAAAAGTGGACGCACATGTCAAGGTAGGTCGTGTGTTTTCTATCGATCGGTACTAAATCAAACTAGGGTGTTCGTCGACCCGCTACCTATCGATCAAATTGTGCGTTTTGTCCATGGAGACAAAACTATGATGGATGACGACCATCTTTTTTTTTTCCAGGAGACTAAAGTCGCCTACGTCTCACTTTATTTACCTTTTTTGTGTTCCTCCGGTGCAATTTCAATGTGTTCTCAGTTCGAGTGCCCAGCTTAAGGTCGCATTTTTCTTTATCTTTATCTAAAAAATAGGAAAATGTAAATCGAAAATATAAAAATATATATAAATAAAAAGAGAATTTTTCATTGATTTGCCTTTGGGTGAAATAGCGGAGAAAAGTTTGGCCAAATTAAAAAGCAATTTTCAATCTGGAAATACAAAAAACAATTTTAATTCTTCGATCCATAAACTTTTCACGTTCGATACTGTCCCGAGGGTTGTCACGAGGGAAAAGAAAGTTGACTACAACCTAAAAAGAAGGAAAAGCCAAAGAAAAAAAATTCTTCCTTTGGTGTCCCTCGTGGCAGTTGAAGGAAAGAAAATACGGTCACTCTAGGGTAGGGTGGGAAAAAAAGTAAAGGAAAAGAAAAAACAGCTATTGAGGATTCCATCAACTCTGACCTTTCACTCGATTCCTTTTCTTCGTTGGAAATGGATAAAAAAAAGAATTGGAACTCTGATTAAGACAGGTGAGAGACGCCCCGTCGCGTCATTTCGTAATCACGAGGCACTCACAAAAGTGACTTCCCTCTTAATTGAACCCGGGTTTGATTTCCTCGTCTGCTATCAAACTATAAAAAGAAATAAAGAAAATAAATTTAGAAAAAATTAAATGAAAAAAAAATCTCAAATTTTGTGTAAACGCATCTCTCGAGTGCATTAGTATATACATTTAACATAAATATTTAAATTATTTTCAAATTTTATGTAAATAAAAAGATTTATGTAATATTCAATAGGAAATGATAAAAGGAGAAATCTAACATTTATACACATGTGTAAACATCACATTTTATTTATCAATAACAATTTTTCTTCGTTGTCCTTCAGAATTTAGGTCTGTGATTTATTTCCAATAAAGGCCGCACGAGATTCCTCAAATATAAACCAAAATAAAATATTTAAAAAAAAAGAAAAAACAATTTGTTCGGAAACATACAATACCGAGTAAAAGATTAAAAACTCAATTTGTTATTGAATCTCATCAATGTCTCGTTGCCAACAAATCAGCCTTCTCACCGGAACAAAAAGAAGCACTTTCACTCGTCTATTCAAAATAAGTTTCTACGGGCAACCGACGATTTGCCTCGTCTCTCTCTACATCCAATCAATTCAAGCCTTTAAACGCATCAAAGATGTACCTTACAACACTCTCCTCTTTCTTGTGCCTAACCAATCTCCCACAGTGAAACCCAAGAGACAGCCGACAACGCCATTTTCAATACCGTTACTGAAATAAAATAAAATAAAATAAAAAAGAATAATTGCTTAAAACACCATCAAAAATCTTTATGGCACATCACACGGCAATTTTAATTTGACTTATGTGAGGATATGAAACCACAATGACAATGTTCATCATTCTTAACTTTTTATTATTTTTCTTTATTTTGCGAGAATTTCTTGGAAAATTCTAGAAATTTTTTCTAAAAAAAAAATAATAAAAGAAAAAGAAAATAGATGAGAGAAGGAGTAATTCTTTTCATTTTTCTTTATTTTTATCCTTTTCCAACTCAATCTCTCTCATTAAAAGTAGAACACGAAAAGCGCCACCAGGTGTCGCCTAGACTGATTTGCAGCCAGCAGTTTTGCGCGTAAAATTGGTCGAGATGGTCGGCCAGGAAGAAGAGGTCACGCCTCTGACTAACGACATCCCTGCACCAGAAATCCGATTACCTGATTGGTCGCATCCACGCCAGGACGATCCATAGGCGCCGAAAAGGACACACAAACTGCAAAAGCCAAATGCATATTTCAACAGACGTATTCTGATAAAATGAAAAAAAAATAAAAAAGTTTGCCAAAAAAGCTTTAACAAAATTAAAAAAGAGAAATATTTGGCAACTAAATATTCGGTATAAAAGAGTTATCTTGATTGAAACAAAACAATGCTGGATTCGGCGTCAATGGAGCAAAAAGAGAAGCGAACGAACGGACGAGAGAGTATTGTATATCTTAAAGCAGAGAAAGCGAACAAGTCTTTGTAAAGTGTCGCGATCTAATCTGGCGATAGACACCAAAAGACTATCACGCAACGCTGAGTCGCCCTCACACCCGTCTTTCTCTTGAATAATTCAACCACCACAAGGAATAAAAGAAGCACATTAAAGCCGAATTCGTTTCCATACATCTAACATATCACCATGACAACCTTGGATGGCGCGTCGAATGCATCTAATTTGTCACACAAATGTCATCTTTACCTTCAATTTATCACACCTTTCTTGTCTCTCTTTAAAAGATTTAATAATAAATAGAGTATCTAAACAAAAAAATATTATTTTAAATTTATACTAAGTCAACATTAATTCTTTACGCGTACAACATGTCCGTCTTTCTCCTCTCTCTCTCGCTCTCTTTCCACTCTTCAATATTGCAAAATCCAACCACGCTTTGCGCATTTGCAATATTTGTCCATCTCATGACATACTCGAGTATGGCAGACTGTCGACTTAATCCTTTTTTCTCTTATTTTCCATCCATTTCTTATATCGTTTCAATTCCAACTTTGGTCCATTTTCACCTAAAAAAGAAAAATGAATTTTATTTCGACTTTTCATCACTTTTATCTCTTCGCACGTGACAGTAAAAAGTGATTTCACTTACGGTGGCGCGCCATAAGCGTCCATTTCAAATAGGGGTGTGGACTAGGGTGCATCTCTCGTCACCTCTCTTGGCAGCTCTATTAGCTTGGCAAGGGATGCTCCGGGCTAGGGGCAATCAGTCTCCCGCTCAGCCGAGCGTTTTCTTCTCCTTTCAGGGACGTCGGCCATGATGAATCTGCAATCTTGTCTCTTTTTGCTTTCTCCTGCAACCGTCTTTTTTCCCTCCATTTTTTTTTTCTTTAAAAAATCATCTTTCGGGTAATTCTTTCAACGAGTCAAGCGTAACTAAACGTTCTAATCTTCAAAAATGATTTATGACATCACGTGATATTTTTCTAATAACTTTTAAAGAGGTTAAAAAAATATTATCCATCAATTTGTGACTTTTTTTTCATTTTTCTCTCCTAAAAACCAATCAGGTGACAAAGACATGAGATTTAATAGCAACAACCACCAACCAATCAATCAATGAACAAAATTGATCAATTTTGTCCATTACACATGTTGCCCGATGATGGATGCATCAAATAACCGCCATTTATTATTATCATTATTGTTATTATCAATTCACAAATTATGCAGTTGTAATAAGTTTGCAATAACAAACTTGCTGCACGTTACTCACATCATTACCCATCCTAACAACTGAAAAAAAAATGGCTGTGAGGGATTTGCGGCAAATGACCGCGTCAACATTTGCTGTTATTGACCACACGCTCGTCTCCCACGCCTGCGGACGTGCGATTAAAGGAGCCAATCACGTGACGAGCGGAAATGGAGTCCAACACTAAAGGCAAAGCAAACATCAACAAGATGCGGAAAATAAAAATAGAAACGCAACTCAAACAACGCACTGCGTTACTTTGATATTCAAGGAAACCAATCTGCGAAAATAAACAACGACGAATCAAACAACTTTTCATATTTGTAAAATAAAATACAAATAAAAATACAAATACAAATAAGTAGAAAAAAAAATTGTGAAGGATGCATCTGACACAAGCACACGTGACTTGAGCCTGCAGCGCTGACAACGACACACAAATGCGTGTGACACAAAACACGATCTAAACATTTGCTTGCATCCTTACATCAGCTGAATGCGCACGTTTAGAGAAGAATCGTCGACCATCGGTGAATTCTGATTCGACTATTCAAATCAAACGAGCATTGTGGATTCGGGCCAAGTACTTGCAGTCCAAAGGGAGAAAGAAATTTTCAATGCTTAAAGTGGCAATACGATGCATTTTGCCAATTCTCAAGTGGCTCGTTTGCATCAAATTTCTGTAATTAAAAATTTCATAAATAACCAGTTGTTGTTTTCAATTCAAATCTAACCGTTACTTACCATTTCCGGTTTCAACGCAACCTGGTGCTAACACCAGAAAGTAATTTTATAATTTGATCCTTTTTTTAAACTCTATTAAGTGTTTACACAAGTTGATGATTAATTAAATGTGTTAATTTGTAAATGATTAAAGATGTAATTAAGATATATAAAGTATTTAAAATTTTTCATATTAATCATAAGTTGGATTTAATTTCGAGTTGATGAGCTGTAATGAGAATGTCGTGAATGCAACCTCAGCATGAATAGAATGTGACAGAAATGAACCCACACGCGTAATGAGAAGAGGAGTAATTGCTCGAGGGATGGACACTTGACCACTAACCTAAATCCAAACTGGCAAAGTGCCTTCTTGTGCAATGTGTTGTCTGTCAAAAAGTGCAAACGAAACGAAAAATCCAAAAGCCAAAGCTAAAGTAATAAAGTCGCCTTATTCCGATTGGTTACCGAGTAAATGTTAGTGCGCGCTTTGTTTATGACTGTTTGTGTGTGCATTTTATGGGCTTCGACTTGTTTTGCGTCTATCAGCCAATGGATGTTTTGTTTTCAGATCGAACCCAACATAAAACGAGCCCCGAGTGGGCCACCAGCATTTCTCCGCAACACTGCAATAAAATATTGCATTATCACGCAGAAATGTACACTACAATTTCTCTAGTATCATCTCAATCGACAGTAAGTCACTCCACAAAACAAAACAAATAAACTAGAATGAAAATCATCTTTTCTTTTTCCTTTTTTTTTTACCTGATTCAATCAGAGACTGGTGCGTTTTCGTTTCCTTTCAACTTTAATGGCGGCGGCACTAGATCGAGCACAAACGTGAAGTTTTGCAATAAATTATTACGCTTACACGACCTTCCGTAATGGAATCTAAGTCCTGAATTGCGAAGCGATCATCGTTCCTTGTTGATAATTTCAAAAGTCGTTTCTTTTTAAAGT